>OZ002740.1:54187649-54218987 GCA_963924295.1 Dioctria rufipes
TGTTGCTCCAGCCTCATTTTCGAAAAAGTAAGGTCCAATAACCCCGCGGGACCATAAACCGCACCAAACAGTCACACGTTGAGGATAGAGAGGCTTTTCAACAATAACTCTTGGGTTTTCCGAGCCCCAGATGCGACAATTTTGCTTGTTGACGGGCCTCATCACTCAAGAAGAGTTTTCGATGGAATTCCGGATCATTTTCATACATTTCAAGGACCCAATCAGCAAAGACTCGACGTTGTTGATGATCGGCCGGCTTAAGTTCGTGTATTAACTGAACTTTATAAGCTTTAAGCCCCAAATCTTTATGCAAAATATGGTGTAATGACGTTTGTGGAATGCCTAATTCCAAAGAACGACGAGGAATGGACAAACCTCGGTTTTCTTCAACACTTTCGGCTACAGCAGCAATATTCTCGGCTGTTCTTGAGCGACGTGCACGGATTTTATTCTTCACATCACTAGCTTGTCCCGACAGCTTGAATTTTTCTACCAATTTCTGTATTCCGGTCCGACAAGGTGCTTCACGACGACCCAAAAATGTTCAAGTTTTACGAACCGTCTCTGCCACATTTTCACAATTTTTATAGTAAATTTTAATAATTTCAATGCGTTGTTGTATCGTTCCATTTTTATTAATGGCGTAGTTTCTTCGTGTCAAATGTCAACAAATGATAGCTCCAAAAGTGACATCTACCGAAATAGCGGGTTAATTAAAATAACACCTCTTATTGGAAAACCCTGTAGTATTTGCTAATTATACATCTTTAATTTTAGCTGAGTTCTGTAATTCATGTTGTTAATTATTTATTTTGTGCTCATAGAATCTTTTCCGTCGTTGGACGATTTGGCGCGAAAAGTGTTTTTGTACACTTGTCCCTTCGCCAGACGAAATCCGTTCCGCATATGTTTCTCAAATTCAGGAAACCCGAATTGTTCACTTTTTGCTTCTTCTATAAGTGTGGAAAATATGTGTACATATAATAATTAAAACCAACAAAAGATGTACATATTTCAACTTACCAAATAGAAAAGTATTAAAAGTTTTAAAGTTTTTTATGGCGACTTTATTTTTTACACCAGGTCCATTATTTTGCATGTTTGGTGTAGTCCGGAACTACACTCACCTACACCAAGCCATTCGTTTGTAAGGTGTACACTAGATTGAATTACACCAAGCCATTCGCTTGCTTGTCAAAATGCGGTGTAGTGTACACTGAGTGTAATTTTTCTGCACCATCGAAATTATGGGTGTAACAGTGTAGAGAAGAAGATGATTTTACAATTGTCATTTTTGTTGATGTCTTCTTCTATCTTCTGCTGAAATTTTTAACTTGATAAAAAAAAGTGCATTCAGTATCTTAAATAATTTGATTGATTTGTGGTAAGATAATCAAATGACTGTATTGTTGAAACTATTAAATTGAATTTTGTAAAATTAGTGTTTGTGAGCAATAAAAATTGAACATAGTGCCAGTGGTTGACCCGGTGGACGGCTCTGTATATATATCCGAACCAATGGATGACTTCGAGTACAGTGTTTATAATAATGGTAAAAATTTCATTTAAGAAAGGATGCTTCCAATAATAAAGAGAATTGTTCACCCGAAAATATGGAGCTCGAAGAAAATACCGAAGATAACTTGAGTTCAATCTTTGAAAAAGAAATGTGGACCGCAAATGCCACAAAACTGTTACTGTCAAAGTATCAAGAGCTTTTTCCGAAGGTTGGAAAAGTATTTTCTCTGAGATCTAAGAAGATGATGTGGAGAAAGATTTGTGAAAGTTTGCAAGAGGAGGGATATAAATTTTCAGCTATCCAAGTAGAAAACAGGTGGAAGACTTTAGACAGGAGCTTTAAAGCTAAAGTTATGAGCAATAAAACCACAGATAATATTTAAATGGCCAATTTAATCTTAAATTTATTTTTCCATTCTTTAAGGGAACTAGAAGAAATTCATAAAAAGAGAAAAACAATATTTCCCGAGTTTGTGATTGGAAGGAAGAGCAAAGGAAAAAAAGGGTCGACATTATTGAAAGAAGCCGGCCTTAGTCAAGACGAAGACGATAGCGTAATAGGGGTGCATAATGACGATATTGCAGACCCACCATGTCCATCGACTACTAATTGTGCGGCAAGCTTGAGATCTCCAACAGCTACCCTTCCCCAAACTCTCAATAAAAATAGGAGTATATTATCGGAGATACAGGAGATAAGGAAGCAGAAAGAAGAGCATTTTAATAAAAAAATGGAGTTGGAGGAACGGAAAATGCAGCTGGAAGAAAAAAAATTAGAGGCATTTAATAAAAGAACTGCTGCAATAATAGAAAAAAAAAAATAATTTATTGCAAAAATGTATTAGGGAATAAGGTATTTATATGATTCTATTTAATTTGGTTTTTTCAAACTTAGTATTTAAGAAGTGATAACTGCGCTGAAGCAATATGTTTTTTTTATCGACGCTATACCTTATTTTTTCCTTTAAAGTTAGGTAAAATATTTTTAATGAAAGTATATAAATTATTATATTTATGTTTTTATACGTAGTAGGTATTTAAGATTCCTAAATCCAAAAAATTACGCCAATGGTGTTGTATTTATTGCATTTTTTAATATTGATGAAGTTTTGTGAGGTTCTCATACCTTTAAATGACTGTAAAGCAATGCTTATTATAAACATAGTATTTAAGATACCTATATGATAAAAATCAAAACAGGAACCTGACTCATAACTTTCTGAAACGCGACAACAAATGCTGTGAAATGTTATGAAGCAAGAGCATGGTGCACGGTTCTCCCGAATCACAAAGTCTCGGGTTTCATGTGCACATTTTTAAAGATACCCGTGCCACATAAATTTTACTAGTTCAGTACCGAATAAACAAAAATCATAATTTATCGCTTCTATGTTGCACACAATTCGCTGAGTCAAGTGTCCACTCATGTTACCTAAGTGTACACAATTCATTTCATAAATGCGAACCATATGAGCTCTAATTTCGAAGTTGCAAGAAATCATTATCGCTGAGTCAGATACTAATGTATGTGAAAGAACCATACTCCATGCTCTAAAAATTGATAACCGGCGAGTTGACTTCGGGTTGCCGACACGTCAAGTTTATACGTTACTTTTATACAACTATTAGTTCCTATTTTTCTAAATAAAGTGATTAAAAATAATAGTTTGTGTTGTAAACCAAGAATTTGTATTTCTATCACAGTTACTCAATTTCTACCTGTCCCGGAGTTAATCCCTATTACCTACGTGTAGGTAATCGCAACAGCAATAATAAAAAAAATATTACGTCCATATGAATTTTTTATTTACACATAAAAATCAAATTTTTTGAACACTACTTGTTCTTTCTACAGAACAACTTTTCAGCAATCTCTTCCCGTAACACTTTTCCAATCCTTGAGTCATGGACCTCCTGAACTGAACAATTTTGTACAACAGTTTCACTAATATTATTGATATTGTCTAAAGAATCTTCCATATTATTCAAATCGGAATAATCAGCTATAATGTGCAAAATGCAACACGCTCGAATAAAATGACAGAGGTACTCTATTCCTTGGAGTTTACAGTAGTACAATTGTCTGAAGCGCTGCTTAAGGATGCCAAAAGTATGCTCAATGACAACGAGGCAAGAGCTTAGTGTGACATTATAACATTTTTCCACCTGTGTAAGGTGTCCATTATCCCTAAATGGTGTTAACACATTTTCTGCTGAGTCACCCAAGATGAATTCACCTGAAATATTTACAATGTAGTAGATGAACATAATACTAAATAAATTATGATTACCATGACATAATTTTCTCAAGTCCTTCTAAACGAAGGAGTTCTTGAAAACTCTGGCATCGTGGACCGATCCTGGATATCCAATAAAATCATCTATAAATTTTCTCCTCTCATCACAGATGCCTTGAAGATGGATGGTATAATCGCCCTTTCGATTTATATACTCATCCTTCTGCTCATTTGGCGGATTTATAACGATGTATGTGCCGTCGATACATCCTGTCGAAAATGTTGGAATACATGTTTAATTTATATTAAAAATTGAATGAAGACATTTACCAATTATTTCACATAATTCTTTTTCTTCTTCAAAGAATTTGGCAGTTTCCTTCCTTCTGATTTCATTCGGCCAGACAATAAATTCTTCAGAAAGGCTACTGATGTAATAGGTAATCCTCTTAATTATTGCGTGAACTGTGGAAGTAGCAATGTTGAACCTATCTGCTAGATCAGTAAATGAACACGCTTCATGTCCCGCAAACCATAAAAATACACATACGTGAAATGCGGCACTTTTCACTCGATTGTTCTTCTGCAATTTTTTGTAATCGGGAGAATTCTCGAATCGATTGCTTAGAAAATTGTAAACGTTTCTATTCACTCTGAAATGCTTTATGAATTCTCTTTCGGTGTAACTGGGTACAACCTCCGAAAAATAATTCATTATTGAGTTCCTTTTGGTTTTTTCGAGATGTGGCTCCAAAAGGGCAAGAAGCTTATTCTCAGTATCTGAAACTTCACTACTTAAATCTATTGAAGTATCCATTGTTCTTAAAAAGTCTTCTTCATCTGAATTTGATTCGTTCATAACACTTCCGAGTCTACTTTTAACTATTTTAAATAAATAAATAAATAAATATGCAATGCCACCGCTTTATAAAATATTTCTCTCGTGCGAACTGTCAAAACATTTGAATCTACACTTCCACCACTTCATTCGTTCGCCAGGGCAGCACTGAAAAACAGCTGATTTTTGGTGCTGGTGTAGAATTGCACTTGACAGTTCTGAGTTACATTTGCACCAAAGCAAACGAATGGACCTACCGTCTCAATTTGCCTCAAGGAGTACTTCGTTAGAAATAAATTGTTGGAAGCATTTGGAAGGTTTCGAATTTCCAATTAATTCCTTAATTTTTTGAATCTGTAATAATGGTTAAACTTCGGAACGTATAAAGGGTTTTCCAATAAGAGGTGTTATTTTAATTAGCACGCTATTTCGGCTATTTTGGAGCTGTCATTTTTTGACATTTGACAAGTAGAAACTACGCCATTAATAAAAATGGAACGACACACGTTTCAACAACGCATTGAAATTATTAAAGTTCACTATAAAAATAGTGAAAATGTGGCAGAGACGGTTCGAAAAACTCGAACATTTTTGGGTCGTCGTGAAGCACCTTGTCGGACCGCAATACAGAAATTGGTAGAAAAATTCGAGCTGTCGGGACAAGTTAGTCGCTCAAGAACAGCCGAGAATATTGCTGCTGTAGCCGAAAGTGTTGAAGAAAACCCAGGTTTGTCCATTCCTCGTCGTTCTTTGGAATTAGGCATTCCACAAACGTCATTGCACCGTATTTTGCATAAAGATTTGGGTCTTAAGGCTTATAAAGTTCAGTTAACACAAGAACTCAAGCCGGCCGATCATCAACAACGTCGAGTCTTTGCTGATTGGGTCCTTGAAATGCATGAAAATGATTCGGAATTCCATCGAAAACTCATCTTGAGTGATGAGGCCCATTTCCACCTCGATGGCTTCGTCAACAAGCAAAATTGTCGCATCTGGGGATCGGTAAACTCAAGAGTTATTGTTGAAAAGCCTTTCTATCCTCAACGTGTGACTGTTTAGTGCGGTTTATGGTCCCGCGGGGTCATTGGACCTTACTTTTTCGAAAAGGAGGCTGGAGCAACAGTTACGGTGAATGGATTGCGCTATCGACAGATGATTAATGATTTTTTATGGCCGGAATTGATTTGGGCAACGTTTACTTTCAACAAGACGGCGCTACTTACCATACAAGCATCGAAACCATTGATCTGTTACAGGAAAACTTTCCGGACTGTGTTATCACTCGAAGAGGTGATCACAATAGGCCACCGAGATCTTGTGACTTAACACTTTGCGACTTCCTCCTTAGGGGCAACGTGAAAGAGAAGGTCTACGCCAACACCCCAGTGTCAATTCAAGACCTCAAAGATGGAATTCGTGAGGCTATCGAGGACATAGGGCAGCCACTTTGCGATTTGGTCCTGTAGGCGTGGTCGTGGTGGTCATTTGGCTGATGTTATTTTCTATTATTAACGGCATACCTTCCTCTTTATAATGAAATAAAGATCCGATCATTTATCTCAAAAAATGGCATTTTTCTTTGAATATCAAAATAACACCTCTTATTGGAAAACCCTTTTTATATATGTAAAATAAATTTTTGTCAAAATTACTAATATCTGCTTCTGGCTCATCTTGGAGGTTTACATCAACTTTAACTCAATACGAATTTTTAGTAGGAATATCTTCAACCTTTTAGGTGTGGGATAAACGCGCTCCAATATTTTTTGTAGATAAATTGTATGTTTTGCAAGAGTTTTTTCTTGCTCTGCCACCTTCTTTAGCAATATTTGGCAGCCGTCACATGATGTTTTTTTCTGTGAGCGAAATAAGCATATATCAGCTGTTTCAAAAATTGTTCATTTATTTTCTTTGTCAGAATTGCTACTCTTCTCAGTGCAATGTTGCTTAAGAAAAACATATCAAAATAATAATTGGGGTATAACGGTAACATATTTTATTTCCTGTTTTTCGGGATAAATTTCCTATGCGTATTTTTTTAATCGCATTCTCTCCAAATCGTGTTCTTTCTGAAATCCTATTATTGATTTGCTGAACCATATTTGTCGGCTGCCGGCAATCTTTTTTTAAGGTCTGAATGAAATTTTCAAGCCCGCAGGCAGAAAAGTTATCTGCATTTCCATATATTTGCAAACAGTCTACTAAATGTAGTAGATTATGAACTTTGTAGCTCACTATATCTGCCCCGTAAAGCTGCGTAAAATTAATTACGAAAGTTTGTAGCATCTCATTAACACAATCTAAATTTCTTTGGCAATTTTTTCGGCACCATGAAGCAGAAGGAAATGCTCATATAAATCCTTGACTAAAAGATCTTTAAACAAAACCACACCAGTGTACACAATAATTTGCCTAAATTCTGTTGCTTTCCATCGGCCTAGCTCTTCTAAACTTCTTGGATTTATGCAGAATTCTTTGGGGATATTAGAGCGCATTGAAATGAACTTATTATTAATAAATTATATCCGATTCTTGCTTAGTTTTGATCTGTTATGTTCATTATACCATATGTTACATGGAGACTTTTTTGTGACCCCTAAGTCTATGAGTAGGCCAGTCAAATAAGCCGAAAAAATGCTAAAGATCGCATTTAATTTGTTTCAGGCTGCAATTTTGAGGGTTGGTGTAGGGTGGTCCTGGGAGTATTGTTGCAAAAATGCAGCCTCGCAGGACCAAAAAAAAAAGGGTGAAAGACAATAAAAACACCCCCGAACGCGTGACAATCTATTTGCCGTGCGTGCGGTTTGGAAGAGGTAAAAGTTTTGAAAAAATTAAAAATGCTATATTATTCAGAATATGATTCTAAATAAAAAAGTCTATGGTGGCCAACCCCTATCTCGTAAGGGCGTGACAGGAAAACCGAAAGAAGCTAAGGGTGGACACTTCGCTATATCCACTAACATGTGTCCGATTACTTCAATTCTGCAACATTTTCGTTCAAGAGCTAGCAACCAAAAGAAGCGTGAATTTTTCGTTGATGGAATGGAAAAACGGGGGGAGTGAAGAAAGTTATCTGACTATATGTTGAGCAATATTTGCGCTCATGTTTTGCTGTGGTGACGTACATACTTGGAACATTTTTGAATTTTTCTTAGAATTTTGGCTGGTTGTGCAAAGCGAGCGCTATGATGATTTTTGCTTTGAATTTTTTCTTTTTAGTTCAATATAGCTGCATTCGATGGTTTTTAGGGTTTTAGGTGACTGCGATTGCGTAGGCGGGGAAGAAAATAATGTTATGTGATTGTGTACATTTGTTGTTTGATTTTAATTGTTGTAAAGGGTAGGATATGGGATTGCAGGCTACATAGGAAGAATGAGATATAATAAATTAATGGTATAGACTAGATGGGTGGGATCTGGGTTGGTTAGATGGTTAAAAATAGAAGCGTTACCTTGTTTAAAAATTTGTTACTGACAAATCATAGTTATATAAAATTTGCAGGTGCTTTCTTTTTTAAATTTAATTAAAAAAGGGTTTACTAATTCCCAATATGATATAGTGCAATAATTGTCTCTTGCAATTTTCAAATCAAAAAATCAAATCAAATTAAAAAGGATTAGTTTAATCATATTGATTCTACTTTGTGTGGGCACTTGGTGGAGCATGCTACACATTATGTAAGGTGTTATAAATTTTAAGCAATTTAAATAATTTAAAAAAACACTTGGCAATTTATGTTCAACTTTATAAATGTATTTGTCATTTTATTAAAAAAACAAAAAATTAAAGCCGACGCGTTTCGTTCGATCAGAACATTATCAAGGCTAAACGACTACTAATTATCAATAGATTGTGCTGGCTAGATGCTCTGAGAGCTAATTTTAACAATAACAGGGTCTAGCAGATGGCTTCTGTTACTGAAATCAATTTGGTCATTAACTAGAAAAGTACCATTCTTCTGTTGCTTTCTGATTTCATAGATTTAGTACTTGTCTAATATTTTTCCACCTTTTAAGCAATGCACCAGTTCCATGTCGTTTAAATTAGCTGAATGCTTATTATCGCCTAGATGTTTTGCAAAGCCAGAGTTCGGGTTATTGGATTTACTAGATTTTATGTGTTCCCTATATAAACAGCTTGGCAATCGTTGCAGTTAAGCTTATAGACTCCACTTTTATCCACTGTATCAATTTTAGGTTTTATCTTATTATTGGATAGCAAATTTTTAAGAGTATATCTATTGGAAAAGGCTGGTACTATATTAGCGTTTTTTAAAGTAGCCTTGAATTTATTAGATAAACCTTCTATATGTGGAATTTTCTTATATATGGCATCTAGACTATTACCCCGCACTGAAGAGTAAATGGAATCGACAACTTGATTGAAACATTTTTTCTTTAGAATGCAGATAATTGTACTCTCTTTATATCCATTATTTATTACTATAGTCAAGATGGTGGACAATTCTTTATTAAAATCAGTTACACTAAGACGAGCTTTTAATAGTCTGTCAATCATACAGTTTAGCCTTGATAATGTTCTGATCGAACGAAACGCGTCGGCTTTAATTTTTTGTTTTTTTAATAAAATGACAAATACATTTATAAAGTTGAACATAAATTGCCAAGTGTTTTTTTTAAATTATTTAAATTGCTTAAAATTTATAACACCTTACATAATGTGTAGCATGCTCCACCAAGTGCCCACACAAAGTAGAATCAATATGATTAAACTAATCCTTTTTAATTTGATTTGATTTGAAAATTGCAAGAGACAATTATTGCACTATATCATATTGGGAATTAGTAAACCCTTTTTTAATTAAATTTAAAAAAGAAAGCACCTGCAAATTTTATATAACTATGATTTGTCAGTAACAAATTTTTAAACAAGGTAACGCTTCTATTTTTAACCATCTAACCAACCCAGATCCCACCCATCTAGTCTATACCATTAATTTATTATATCTCATTCTTCCTATGTAGCCTGCAATCCCATATCCTACCCTTTACAACAATTAAAATCAAACAACAAATGTACACAATCACATAACATTATTTTCTTCCCCGCCTACGCAATCGCAGTCACCTAAAACCCTAAAAACCATCGAATGCAGCTATATTGAACTAAAAAGAAAAAATTCAAAGCAAAAATCATCATAGCGCTCGCTTTGCACAACCAGCCAAAATTCTAAGAAAAATTCAAAAATGTTCCAAGTATGTACGTCACCACAGCAAAACATGAGCGCAAATATTGCTCAACATATAGTCCGATAACTTTCTTCAGTCCCCCCGTTTTTCCATTCCATCAACGAAAAATTCACGCTTCTTTTGGTTGCTAGCTCTTGAACGAAAATGTTGCAGAATTGAAGTAATCGGACACATGTTAGTGGATATAGCGAAGTGTCCACCCTTAGCTTCTTTCGGTTTTCCTGTCGCGCCCTTTCGAGATAGGGGTTGGCCACCATAGACTTTTTTATTTAGAATCATATTCTGAATAATATAGCATTTTTAATTTTTTCAAAAATTTTACCTCTTCCAAACCGCACGCACGGCAAATAGATTGTCACGCGTTCGGGGGTGTTTTTATTGTCTTTCACCCCTTTTTTTTTGTCCTGCGAGGCTGCATTTTTGCGAAAATACTCCCAGGACCACCCTACACCAACCCTCAAAATTGCAGCCTGAAACAAATTAAATGCGATCTTTAGCATTTTTCGGCTTATTTGACTGGACTAGAGATGCAATACGACTAGAGGATATTGGCTGATCATTTGTATGTTAATTTCTTCCAAGCAATGTGGTCTAGATTGGAAGGATAAGCTATGAACAAATTTATCTTTGCGCTTTTTAAAATTATCGTCTGTTCTTAAGGAAGCAATTTCTGTGCTAAAAGCAAGATGGTTGTTTATTTTTTGTCCTTTTTGTTCGCATTTTGGGCAACCATTACTTGACGTATGCCCAACTGTACCGGTCAAAAAACCCCGGGCTGGACCATCACAGGTAAATAATCTGATTTTTAGCATTATAGACATCCCATTAATTTCTAATCCTTCATTTTGAAGTTTCTTAACTGCGTCTACAAAATCAGGCAAATATTCGTTTGGACTAGCATGCTTTTTTAAACCAATATAATACGTACCTATTAAAAAAGGCTTGATTTGCTTATTGTTGGATACTGCTCCTAATATTGGCCACAGCCTGTAGGACTTCGGGATACTGGCACTGGAGATAGTTAACACCTTGGTAGATTATATCCTCTTTTATTCAGGGCGATTATCTCTTCAACAACTTTACAATAGTAACTCAAAAAAAGAACTTATAATACTTCAAGATAGATAATAATTTTCAGATTGCTCTCGCTTCAGGTTCACTTCGACTCTATCCAAAATTGACTCGCCTCTTCTTCTCCCTATCTCGGACCCCCGTTCATCTCGTTCGCTTTCTATTGCCAGGTATATTGGGGGTCGAAATTCGCCGCATTTGGAGGAAGCTTCGGCATCTGTTAGATTTTTGTGGCGTTATTGCATACACCTGAGGCTTCTGCAGGCTTCTTTTTCTTCATTGCGGGGGAGAAAATCTAAGGATTTTGCAACAATATAATATCGGTAAATTTGTCGGGTGGTGTCCTCAAATGAACCATTAAGTAACTATATATGTTATAACACTTTCGAAGTAAAGACCTTCAATTTATAGCAAACTTCATTTATTGTAATTAGGTTGCAAAATAATTCGCAGGTTACTTTTAGCAATAAGAATTAAGAATCAAAACCACAAATTTTGCAAAGAGTATTGACACAATGAACATATTTCCAGAACAAAAACCTTCCATAGGAGGTAATCCAGATTTTTTTTTTAAATTGTGTTCATTAAGCCAAGTGAATTATCTTGAAAGGGGGTATACCTGTACTAACTATTGAAAGCAGTTTACTAAATTCTGAAAGTGATCTACATATTTTGACTTTAAATTAAGCCCATTATCATGTACCTGTCACTAATGGATTTGAAGTTATGCCATTTTAAAATTGGAGATTGAGGGCACCAAATTCTTGGCGAAATACTAAATCTGACACCAAGAAGAAATCGAAAAGAGTTCATAGAATTTTTCATTTATAAATGTCAAGTAGATGTCTGTCCCACTTGAAGTAAAATTATACGAGCTATCTGAGTACATACCAAGTACAAATTAGGCTGAAAAGAAAATCTAATTGGTCTGAGACTTCTTACGGATACTTTTTTCCGACCAATTCAGTAGTCATTCCCAGCAGTAATTACTTCAAATTTGATCTCCATATACAACACTATACCAGAAGCAAAAGTGGAGTGGACTGTATAGTCTTTTGAACCACAAAACTTCTAAGTAATTGGTGAGATCATGCCTCTCAAACTTCAGAAGACACGGGGAATTATAATTCGTATGTCACTGAAAACTTGTAAACGTTACCTGTTTGTCTCCAATGTCCTTGTTGCCAGATCAAAGTATTCCCAAGGAAAGTAATGTTATTAGGCATGTAGCTAATAAATATTTATATCGTTTCTCTCCCACGCATTTGAATGAATTTTGTAGGCCTTTGTTTTATGTTTTCCACAAGAAAGGAAAGATTTTAAAAGCGCTGTTGTAACTGCTTTACTTAACATAGGCAATATTGAACAATCAATTGTAAATAGAGGCTACTCTACGGTTGCATGCCTGAATATCGTGGGCGCATTAAATAATATTAAAATAAATGCTTTTTATGATATTCTGCAGAGCCTAGAAGCTGAATACTATATGTAATGGCGCAGACTCGATTTTTAAAAAAATCTCTAAAACGGCGAATTAGGTAAAGTAAGATAACTATAAGCATGTGAAGGAGAACTTTCTACTCAACTCTACTTTTTAGTGGTCAAGGGAATTCTCATCCCTCTACAAAGGAAGTGATTCACAGCGCTAACATATGCTTATATCATTTTTTTCGGTATAGATCCTATCGAAGATCAATGAGCTAATCGCAGGAGCATTGCAAAAGCTATTGAATTGGACAGACAGTTGTGTTTATACAAGACCAAACTAGTCCTTTTTGCTTTCGAGCTCCTACGCTAAGAAAAATAATCCTAGAACTAAACAGAGAAACAAAATATTTAGTAGTTACATACATATATTAAACTGTAAACTAGTCTGGCAGTAGACATATATGAAAACATAAAAAAAGCTTTTTAGCACTTTTTATGCTTAGAAGAAAATGTTTGTGAAGAAATAGGATCTGAGCTTATGAGATGCGTGCAGTGGGTGGATATAATTACGTGTCTCTATTATAAGATCTATCCATCCATATTGGATCTTGGTATGGTTGAAGGCTCTAAAAAAATATATTCATCTGAAAGGTCTTGCCAAAATACAAAGAGATGCTTGTTCGGGAATGACAGGAGCTCTTTCACTACTGCAACCATTGAAATGGAAGCTAACTATTCTCTCTCTCTCTCCCCTAGGTAAATATATATATAGCCGAGAAAAGTTTTCAAGACTAAAGAGTTGGTAACTGCAGACCATGGTCACGATAGGATGCTCAAGATCTATCCTGAGGAGTATATTCCTGAGGCCACGAAATGGCTTAGTTTCAATAAAGGATTCTCTACAAATATTCCGAGAAAAGAGGACGATCAATTGTGTAACCATAGAATTTAACATATGTGTTTTCGAAGATGGATTAAAAGCTGATTCGGGAGCATTTCCGATTGCCAGTGCATTCTAACTTTGTTGCATTCCTGGCGATAAGCCGTTTGTTAAATTCCAGGAGTAAAAAAGAAAAATATTAATGCCAACCAAGTGACTTAGGAAAAATAAAATTTTCAACTTTCATCCCACTCATTTTGTTCAGAATAAACTCCCACGGAATATTTTGCCTTCAACAAAATTGGCTAAAATTAATTAGTTTACTTAATCTATCATTATTGTTAGCCAGAGTGCAGCTTGGCATCATCCTGCACCCCGAATTTTAAATATTTAAAAAACATATGATATTTATAGCCAGAAAATTACTAGTTGACTAATTTGATTCGTTATGCATCCTTGCAAATATGTTTGGATGTACAGTATAATTCTAATATATTTCCCTTATCTCGAGCTATGCGAATGCGGAAGCAAATATTTGCCAACATATCTGTCTTTGCTGGTATTTAAAATCAGTAAAAGTGATATACATTTATTCGCCACCAAGCTCATGCCACATACAGTGTTTACAATCCCTACTTATGAAACAAAGCAATTGTTAAATAGTTTGTCAGGATTTTAAACATTAATAATAATATACTTTACTTATCGAACATTAGATTGGTTGTTGTGGCAATAACAACATCTGAAGCATGTTACCAAGCAATGAATTATTCCCGTTATCCGACTCTAGGTCCATCTAAAATGGACCACCTCAACATTTAATGAATATCACCTTCAAGCAGGCCGGCAACAAACGATACATCTTTAATAACCTCTCTCCAATAATGTCAAGTGTGCTCAAACTCAATTTCGAAATTTATTAAGAAAAGCCTTTTCACGTATACCTGTGGGCTTGATAAGCTTTAGATAATTTTCATGTTCGGTCTCCCGTGAGAATTAAGGGTAGAAAATAATTCCAGGCTCACCCATGCTCTTACCACTTCAGTTTCTATATTAAAGGTGTCATTGTACGTATCTAATTGACAGGTGGATCGATAGACAGATTGTGAGGGTCCGCTCATTATCCCTAAAGATATATTGGAAAATTTCTTGAAATTTAATGACAAGGTGAAATTGTCTGAATTATTGGAAAGGGATTACTTTCTGTTATATTGTTTACTTATAGAGCTATGTAGGGCTTTTGTTAATTATTTCTCACTTTTCTTAAGAATATACAATTTTACAATATCTACATAAATTTTTCTATGTTACATTGCGTTATGAGGTATATAAAATTTGCGCTAATTTTTGTAGCGCATTGTTAAATTTCGCGAACATTAGGGAAACCAAAGAAAAATGAACGTAGAGAGAAATATAGGATAACCTTATAAGGACTATTTCTTTGGTTAGAAGATTTGCATAAGGAAGTTTTTATCACAGTAGCTTTGAATCGTCGGAAAAACTTAAATAATCACGATCGCGAGCATATACTAAAAGAGAAATCTTTTGAACTGCTCTTCAATACCCCATTATTCGCCAATGAACCTCTACACATCTAATCACCAGTGTGTAAAAAACAACGTGCTTGGTTATTGAAAAATGTGAACATTTCTCCTTCAGAAAAATAAAACAAAGATATATTTCTTTTTGTCACACACATGTTCAATTTCCTTTTATCAAATGCCGCTTACACTGATGGGTAATCTCTTTCCATTGAACAGCTGTTCAAGAGATTTCTCTTGTTGGTATACGCTCGCATGGCACGTTAAAATTGTTATCGTCTCCAGTAAAGCGCATGGCTCTTTTTGTTTGAGTGTTGACGAAGGTAGGTGCTTTAAAGAGGAACAATTGTCAATAACGATAAGATATGCGAACAGTCTCGACATAGTGGAAAGATTTCTAGGTTTTATAAATTGTTCCACCTCCAGAGATGCTCAAGCACTGGTTTAATTCATTTAGAATACATTAAATAAACTTCATGTGGGTAATGTTTCAATTCTTGCACGGTCTTATGATAGCGCTAGCGTCATGTATGGTAAAAATTATATATACATTATAAAAGAAACTTACCCTTACGCAATATATATCCATTGTTTAGCGCACAAACTAAATCTCGTGGTTGTTGACTCATGCGCCAATTTTTCACTAGAAAATAAATTTTTAAACGGCCTCGAAGCTTTGTATATTCAGTTCTCTGGTCACTATAAGAGCCTGAAAAATTCACGAGGCACTCCCGGAATCTATACCAGCCATAAGATGGGAAGTCTAAGTACTACCAGATGGAGTAGTTGCTACGAAAACTGCAAAGCAGTACTGGCAAATTAAGATGCAATTAAATTAACTTGGAAAAAGAAATCAATAAAAATCGTGACAAGCACATATAGCCCAGTCAGTATGGGTTTTTGCCCTAAAAAAGGTGGGGTAGCTGTGATTTTTATATATGTATGTTATTCAGTTCCGGGCCCCGATGAATAATCCTTGGGTTTTCTGCGCAGTTCGCCATCTTGGATTAAAGGTACCAAAAATTGGTTTTTTCAAAATAATTCCTCAACGGTTGATCCCACGACAAAAATGTAACAACATAAATTTAAAGAAGACTTAATTCCCTACATTTTTTGTAAAAACACTTTTTTTTTGTAAGTCTGGTGTGTAACGAGTTACAGTGGAGGAAACGTGGACATTGTTCCAAAAATATCTATACATATAGTACCATTTATACAGGGCGAAGGGAGGCAGGCATCTGAACCATTTCGGAGTTACAGGATATTAAAAAAATTGCTAATCTTTCACAAAATACCCTGTATTTTAAAAAGTACAGCATGTACGGTCACTTACATCTCATATATGCATGGTCTTTCCAACGACTGCTCGATCAACCCAGTATTCCTATCCCCTCAGGCTTTTTAACCTCTTTTGTCTTTACAAAGAGGTGATTAAACTTTTGTTGTTTTATTAAAAATATAAGCTGTCCACTCTCTTCTTTAATTTGACCTATTATTCCTATGTGCTCACTGTAGCCGTTAAGCAGTAATTAGCTCATAGCCTATTCAGGTCATACCGAAATTAGACGATATATTTTTTTAAATGAAGTGTTTTCAGTCATTATGGGAATAAATTGTTTTTAGTTTAGACCTGCTTAGGAGCAGGTGTTGGGAAGGCCTTGAAGTTCTGCATACAATGAGATCTGTAAGTGACCATATAAGTGGTATTATTCGTATACATTTTTGTTTTGAAGAATGTTCACTTTTTCGCAACGGTAACTTGTTACAAATCAGACTTAGAAAAAATGTGGGGAATTTGGTTTTCTTCAAATTTATGTTTATTCATTTTTATCACAGGATCAATCTTTGAGGAATTATTTTGATAAAACCAAATGTTGGTACCTTTAATCCAAGATGTCGGACCACGCGGACCCTCCCCAAGGGTGTAAACGTGATTTTTCATTGGGGCCCGGAACTGATTAACATATATAAAAATCACAACTACCCCATCTTTTGTAGAGAAAACGCCTTATTTAGTCCCTATTGACTAAGGCTTGCAATACCGGGATCCCGGTATTGCTCACATTTTTTAATACCGTTCAATACAGGTATTAATGACCACTTAATACCGGTATCCGGAATTAAGTTTTTTTGCTGTATCATTTTAATTTAACTAATTGATTTTTTATAAGTAATTAGCATAATTTTAGGTGTTGTCATGTTTAAAGATTAAATCTAATTTTGAAATTTACGTACAGGTGGAGTGGCCCTACTGAAGTTATTTGTTTTTTGTAGTTTCCTTCAGTTCAGAGTCAGAGGGCGTTTACATAAAAAAATACAAAAAAAGACACAAATTCACATAGCAAACCGTTGTTATGGAAAATTATTGTTTTGTATTTTTCCAAATTTTCAATATTGAAGCCATGTTTTTTATTTTATATAAGTCATGTGCGGATAGTTAGCTGTAAAGTTTTAGAAAATTTAGAGAATTGTGTTTGTGTACAATATAAAAGTGAAAAAAAATTTAAAATCATAATTATTATTAATAATCACATAAGAGTTGATTTCAATTGATAAATAGAATATAGGTATAGGTAAGTGAAAAGTGAGAAAATTAACTGTTTGTGTATGTATAAATAAAACTTTGATTTCCTATATATTTATATAATAGTTTGCATAAGTGGGTACAAATATTAAAAAATTTCTGTAATTTACTTAAAATTAAAGCGCTGTTTTTTTTATTAGCCATGGAAAATTATGTTTTTGAGGAAAAATGAGCTGATGAAAATTCCGTATGGTTTTATTTTCTTCGTGAGAAAAAGTGACAAATATCAAAATGTAAGAAGTGTAACAAAGTAATAAAGACGCAAGGAGGTAGTACAAGTGGTTTGCATACCCACATAACGACACTCCACCAAATTAATTTAAAAAAAAAGTAATGTTCCGACCTTCAACGTTTTGATTGAAGTTGAGCCGAAACATTAACTTCTAAAGGGAAAAAAAGTTTCTAGCTGGAAAATAACAACATTTTTTCTTTCTGAAACGGACAATTCTTTGTCTGAAGTTTTAGTTCGCATGAGGGCATGTGACGGTTTGTCGATTAACATATTTTGCATATCCATGGATATCAGAAAAGGTTTAGCTGCCAGAGGGTGTGAAAATATACCAAAATCTATAAACTGTATAAAAAATTTAGTTGTGCAGCACAGTGAAAAAATTCGTGCAAATATGATTAAAGAGTTAGAATCTCAAATTCTTTTAGGACAACGATTTAGTCTTACATTTGATGAATGGACATCGGTCAAACACCGACGTTATTTAAATAAAAATATTCATGCTGGCATCAAGAACTCTGGAACCTAGGATTAATTCGCGTGCAAGGATCATTGACTGCAAAAAAGCTTGTTACCCACGTTGAAGAAAAGCTTAAATTATTAAACGCATTGTGTGCATTACAACCGATGGTGCATCTATCATGACCAAAGTTGGAAAATTGATTTGTGCTTTGCTTAGTTCACTGAATTCAATTGGGTGTTATTAAGGTTTTATACATAAATATGATACACCAAAATTTAGAATATGAAGATGAACTGAAGACCACAGATAGGTCTGATGCAGAACATTATAATTCTAACGAAGATGATAACCAGTATACAAGTGATGAAAACGATAGTGATCTTGATGATAACAGTTTAGCCATACTTTAAGAAAAGAATTAATTATTCATGAACAGATTATTCATGAACATTGATTAAAGAAATAAGAAAAGTTGTGAAGCTACACTGAAAAAAAAATTATTAGTTAAAACGACAAATCATGATTAGTTGATTGTACATTAGTAATTCCTGTAAATTGATTTGGAAAAACAATTAAGTAATTAATAAAATTGTAAGTGCTAATTAGTTGGAATTTCTAATTGGAATTAATTGATTTTCCCAAGTGGTTTTGGAAACTACTTTAGTTGTAGCTTCGAATTCAATTTGTTCAGTTAACAAATATTTGATAACAAATTAACTAACCATCATTCAGAAGACGTATTAGTAAAATCAGCATATGAAATTATTAATTTGTTAATTGTTAATTTGTTTGTGTGTTTTTAAGAATATGATTTGTTATATTAGCGAATTTATGCAATTAATAAGTTCAACAAATAAATTTATAGATTTCTTTAATATGATGTAACCTCACAATTTTCTAAATTAACGAATTACATTAGTTGATATGAATAATATAATTCGCCCATAAATTTAAATTTTAAATCACTTCATCATTAATATTTATTTTAATATCCTAGATGAAATCTCATAGGTCATACTGAGTCTATCATTTCGCTGGTAACGCATATTACTGATGAAAAAAAACCTGATTGGACAGCCACGCATAATTGTTATTTTGATCTTTACATGCCTGTCCGTTTGTCTGTCTATCCATTGGTGTATGGTATTTTTAAAATAATAATAAATATAATTTCGTAAATGGAAGAAATCTTGAAATCCGTGGTGTTGTCGTACAAAATTTACAATATTTTAAGTGTTCTGGGAAAACGTTGAGGGCCAATTTGTTCCTGGACTGAGAAACTACCTGTGAAATGAATTATTACCATTTTTACTGTCGGTTCATCAATCTAGAAACTTATGCGCAAAACCATTAAATTAAACCAATATATTTGTTGAATCGAAAAATCTGAACCTTTGCTTTGACACATCTATTTCCAATTTGAATTTCGTTTGGACATGTTAAAACCCAATTCTTAATTTCGACTTATACATTCGATGACTTATACTGAGTGTATATATGGGGTTTGCTTAATATTTTCTTCAGAGTCTACAGTAGGCAGAAAGTCTCAGTCGTACTAATGAGTACACATAGAGATTAACTATGCAGAAAGCTTTTTTTTCCTCTTTATTAAAAATATTGTCTGCGTATTGCGGGCAGATAATAAAATCATATAAAAATCATAATTACAAAAATAATTAAATTCATAGCATTTTATTATTATGATCAACTAAAAAATTAGTTGAATTTTCCAATTTCATTACCTATTTTAACAAACTCGATTAGTTGATTACTAATGTCTTCAAACTAATCTTTCAGTTATTTTAAATAATGCGGTATGCAAAATCAACCAATCAATAAGTTAATTTAGAGAATTGAATTTGTTGAAAGAGCAATATTAATTAGTCGATTGTTCTACTAAGTGCTTCTAAAGACTGAATTAAACAACGCCTGTTTTAGCTGCTATTTCTATTTTTTCGAAATGTATTATATAAAAATTAGTCAATTCAACAAAATGATTAGTTAAAAAAAAAAAACATGCTCGGATACGTAATTCCGAAAGATTATCCAAACTAACTAAACAATTAGGTGAATTCACAATTGTTATGACTAAACAAGATTAGCTAAATCAACTAATGACAATAACTTTTCTTAACAAATATGATTCGTAAGCTGAAAATCAACTGATATTATTTGTTGATGAATCAAATTCATTGGCGTAAAGCAACTAATCTTTTTTTCAGTGTAATCAGATGTTCGCCAATGAAAAATGATAAAGCTTTACAGAAACATGTTAAGGAACAATTTGGAAAGGATTTGAATTTAATTCTAGATTCTAAAACACATTGGAATAGCTTACTTGCCATCCTAGAACGCTTTTTCCAGTTAAAGAACTGCATACAAATTTAAATTTAATTGCCGAAATATCGTTTTCGGAAATTAATCCTTCTTTAGCATCATCAGTTATTTCAGTTCTTCTTCCAACCAAATTAACTGTTGAAGCTTGTTTTCGTCAAGATGCTACTCTTCTTAGCGCAGATGCAGCTTTACTATTTATGTTTAATCAATTGACAGAACAGAACACTGCTTTAAGTAATGAATTCAAAGAAGAGCTAATTATTCGTATAAGACAAAGGCGTACTGATTTATCGTGTCTACTGCAATACCTGCACAATCCTACTGAATCAGAAGATGACGACGAAGATGACATTTTTAATCGAATTAACAATGCAACAATTATAAAAATAATTATAAATTTATTGGAACGCTTATATAATATCGATGATAACGATATTGAAAACATAGCAGCCTCTTCCATCGACATTTCCGAGTCATCTGCTGCTTCTGCGCCAGAAATTCTAATTTCGATGACAATGAAAGAAAAACTAGAAATGGCAATTTCAAAGAAAGTTGTGATTAAGACTGCGAGTGGAATTTCAAAAACGATGAATTTTAAAGTACTTTATAAAGTTATAAAACAGGAAGTAGCATACTTCGAAGTAGAACATATAAGAGGAAAATATCTTCACCTATTCTGTGACTGCCTTATGTCCATATCACCAACTAACGTCGAGTCCGAAAGAGGCTTTTCAGCAGCAGAGCTGTTGTGCACAAAAATTCGATCCAGCTTAAGCGAGAAAACTCTTGATAATTTAACATTTTTGAGGGCATATTTTAAAGGCGAATGACAACAATAGGACATAGGACTTATTATACTTAATATTAATTAGTTTATTACTCCTTTTTTATTTTATATTTCTCTTCTCTTTTGTGGCACTTAAAAAAACAAAGTTTATTGTTTTGAATTATACATTATTGAATTAAATATATTATTTTGTTTATTAATTTATTTTCCATTTTTGCAGTGTAGTTTCGCTTTTTTTGTCTTTTTAAATACCGGTATTAATACTGGGATCCCGGTATTAATATAATGAAATACCGAAATACCGATTTTGAAAAATTTGGTCCGGTTTTGCAAGCGCTACTATTTACTAGACAAATAGTGGAAGCACTTGGGCTGCTAAATTTTATTGCGATACCAGAATTCGTGGTTTCCATACACATATTTCACTTAGTTTTTGCTATAGTGAATGTACTGAGTAAATTTTTCAGACCCAAAATATCACTTTTGGTGAGGCTAGTGCCCTCATAGCAAGTACTACAGGTACCTTCGAAGCATGCAGAAATTAGTTAAAAATTTTGACAGACATCGAGAAGTTTCTGAAAAACACGAGATTTCGCTAAAACCTGTTAGAGTTTAAAAATAAGATATATTAAAACAAACTTTTAAAATAAATAAAATCACTAAAACGTAAAAAAAAATCTTTTTCTCAGTGATATACACAAGAAAAGTTTAATTGCAAAATAAGAAGAAGTGCTACAACTCAGATTAAATCTTAAAAGTTTGGGCATCCATAAGTAAAGTCACAATTGTCTAACTTCAAATCATGTCCAAACTTTTTACATTTAATCTGAGTAGTAGCGTTTCTTATTTTGATATTAAACTTTTCTTGTGTATATCACTGAGAAAAAATAAATTATTTTTTTACATTTTAGTGCATTTTATTTACAAAGGTTTTTTCAATATATTTTATTTTCTACTTTTTAGTCATACTCGCGAAGCTCGACTCTTCAAACTGGACTATCGAAATTCGTCTCTCGAAGCTCGACTCTCGAAACTTAACTCTCAAAAATCGACTCTTGTAACTCGATTCTCGACTCATAGTACACAGAGCCCATATTGGATAGCCACAAGGATGGCAGTTACCGCCCCCCCCCCCCCCAAAATGTCCAAAACGTAAGAAAATTTTACCCCATCGTAAATTTGCCCATTCACCCATTCTAAATAAAAAAACCGCATGTAAATCCATCCACGAATGGCACTCGTAGGCACTCAGACGTTCAGGCGCTCAGACACAAACCTTCTGAATCAGGGGTCTGTAAGTTGTTAGAAAGTTATTAAAAAGGCGTCAACAAAAGGACTTTAATACAGAGTCGATAGTGGGCGAAAGCATTACATTAGATTTGCCAGCAGATACACAACCAGAAGAATATTGGAAGATCAACTTTTACTACCAAGTAATAGATACTATCATAGTAAATCTAATGTCCTGGACACACAGCACTCTTAATGAAGAAATAACTAACGACTCACTAGTCTTCAATGATTCGTTATAAACTGCAGATATTTGTCAAACGGCTTTTGATATACTTATGACATTAAAGAAACGATATGGATCGAATTAACGCAATAAACTTTGTATTTATTTATTTTATTTTTCAATTTAACAATTTACAAATAAGAAAAACATTATATTAAAAAGAATGAGTTTGTCTTCTTGTTCTTCTTATTTTTCAAATCGGCTAAAGCACAGCCGACCTCCACATTTATATTATATGCCAAATCTAGCACATTTTTCCTCATTATAGCTGAAAAATAAAAAATAGATTAGTGTACTTCATTATGATATAATTTTCGAGCCATAATGACGTATACTATTTGAGACATGGCATTTTAATGAATAGTTAGCATTAATTATTCCTTAAATCGTGCTGTGGACGCATTTCTTAAATTTGATATGAAGTACAGAATGGATTTCATCAGTAATTATGAAAGATCTTAAAAATTGATACATCAGCCTTGGAAACTGAAGCGGTGGTCATGAAAATTATTCTTCCATTAAAAGATGTGCGAGTTGTACTCGCGCACCAAGGGTTCCGTACCATAGTACAAAATTTAAGACTGTGTACTTTTTTTTTAATTTTTCAAATGAGAGTAGGCGTCATGTGAAAAATAATGCTGTCATTTGAAAAAAAATGCTTACTTATCATAATAATAATGAATGATAATAAAACGAGGAAAGAAACGCCGACAAAATCACGTTTCTTGTATGGGGGCCCCCTGTAATTTTCAATTTTATTTTATTTTTATTATTCGTTGTTATATCGCCAATAGAAATACACAGGCTGTGAAAATTTTAACTGTCTATTACGGTTCATGAGATACAACTTGGTGACGGATGGACGGGCAACTAAGTCTTAGTAATAGGGTTCCCGTTGTTACCCTTTGGGTACGGAACCCTAAAAAAGAGTACTGCCCTTATTTATATAAAATTTTTAAAGCAGTAATAGTACTACCAGAGAGCTCCACCGATTGTGAGAGAAATTTCTTTGCTATGAGGCGGATAAAAACGTTAGAAGAACAATGCTTCAAGAACTATTCTCTCACAAGTCACTGCTCAACATAGACAAAGTTATTGTTAAAAGAAAAAGTGTTGAGCCGATTTGCAGAACAAAATAGATAGCTAAAGCTTATATAATTGGTTTTTGGTGATTTCTGTTGAAACATTATAATACCATAAAAGAAACTCTGTACAATGTGTATCAAAAACAGTTAGATGTGATTTTGAGTTTAGCGAACATTTCCTGCATTTAAGAAAATAAATTGCTTTAAATTAATTATACTGAATGTAGGAAATTTAGAAAAATTGTAGTAAATATGTTTTTTAAATTGTCTCCAATTCTGATAATAAAGGGTCTTCCAATAAGAGGTGTAATTTTGATATTCAAAGAAAAATCCCATTTTTTGAGATAAATGATCGGATCTTTATTTCATTATAAAGAGGAAGGTATGCCGTTAATAATGGAAAATTACATCAGCCAAATGACCACCACGACCACGCCTACAGGACCATATCCTTTTCATGAAATTTTCCATAACCAAATCGCAAAGTGGTTGCCCTATGTCCTCGATAGCCTCACGAATTCCATCTTTGAGGTCTTGAATCGACGCTGGGCTGTTGGCGTAGACCTTCTCTTTCACGTGGCTCCAAAGGAAGAAGTCGCAAGGTGTTAAGTCACAAGATCTCGGTGGCCAATTGTGATCACCTCTTCGAGAGATAACACGGTCTGGAAACTTTTCCCGTAAAAGATCAATGGTTTCGTTGCTTGTATGGCACGTAGCGCCGTCTTGTTGAAAGTAAACGTTGCCCAGATCAATACCATCCAATTCCGGCCATAAAAAATCATTAATCATCTGTCGATAGCGCAATCCATTCACCGTAACTGTTGCTCCAGCCTCATTTTCGAAAAATTAAGGTCCAATGACCCCGCGGGACCATAAACCGCACCAAATAGTTACACGTTGAGGATAGAGAGGCTTTTCAACAATAACTCTTGGGTTTTCCGAGCTCCAGATGCGACAATTTTGCTTGTTGATGAAGCCATCGTGGTGGAAATGGACCTCATCACTCAAGATGAGTTTTCGATGGAATTCCAGATCATTTTCATGCATTTCAAGGATCCAATTAGCAAAGACTCGACGTTGTTGATGATCGGCCGACTTGAGTTCTTGTGTTAACTGAACTTTATAAGCCTTAAGATCCAAATCTTTATGCAAAATACGGTGTAATGACGTTTGTGGAATGCCTAATTCCAAAGAACGACGAGGAATGGACAAACCTGGGTTTTCTTCAACCCTTTCGGCTACAGCAGCAATATTCTCGGCTGTTCTTGAGCGACATGCACGGGTTTTATTCTTCACATCACTAACTTGTTCCGATAGCTCGAATTTTTCTACCAATTTCTGTATTGCGGTCCGACAAGGTGCTTCACGACGACCCAAAAATGTTCGAGTTTTACGAACCGTCTCTGCCACATTTTCACCATTTTTATAGTGAATTTTAATAATTTCAATGCGTTGTTGAATCGTGTATCGTTCCATTTTTATTAATGGCATATTTTCTACTTGTCAAGTGTCAAAAAATGACAGCTCCAAAAGTGACATCTACCGAAATAGCGGGCTAATTAAAATAACACCTCTAATTGGAAAACCCTTTAGCAGTAGATTTTCATATAGAAAATGAGAAAAGTTATATGTCGTAAGAATAGAATTACATAAATGTAGTCTACTTTTCGTTATTCTAGAAAAAGATTATTCTTAATGTTCCAAATTAATTTGTAGTAGGTAGGTATATATTATGTTGACTTCATGTAAAATGTTCTTCTTTGAAGCAAGTCAGTTTCTTTGTATGAGCGATAATTATCTTATCATAAGAAGAATTTTTCGCAATACCAGTAATGTTTCTGTTTCTTCTGTAGAAATCGGCATGCTAGTAGATTAAAAAAAAATCACTTGAATTTTGCATTCGATCGAAATAAAATCCAGTCAAATGAATAGGCGATATTTATTATAGAATCACCCATTGCTCGAAATCAAACAACGGTAATAAATAAAATAGTTTGCTTGATGTAAGGGAACTTTGCTTTAATACTGATTAACGTTTTAGAAAGTTTTATACATTTTTAAAAACAATACTTTCTGGAAGAATATTCTTCTCCAATTCTGTGGCAGACTAGCCCCTACTAGCCCCTCCCCCAAAATTTCTAGCTACGCCCATGCCTTACGCATGTCCAAAAATAAGGCAAACATTTCTCGTTAATGTTTCATGCACGCTTAATGGTTGATTTATCCTCATCTGTGAAGATACACCTAAAATTGTAGCTTACTCTCTAGATCCTAGAATTATATCTAATTTCGAGTTCTTGCATTACAAAAACCACAAATTGTAAAGCGCCTCTGCACCGGTTCAGATTCAGAGCTGCTTGAAAAGACTTCGGTGTAAATTTCGTCACCTAAACACAATATCGGACAATGCTTTTGCCCGACCTGAATTTAATTTCTTCACCATTTATCTTTGCTCCAATTGCGCTTTCTGTTATTGAGTCAATCCATTATTTAAAATCATTAAAATTAATGTGTCGAAAATCCTCGCGTGTTATATCAATTTTTTATATAAATGACTTCCTTCAACTGCGTTGATATAAACAAAGCCAACCAAAGCTCTTTTATATTATGCATTATAATAAAAAACTGGTAACATGCCAACTACACTAGAGTAAAGTCTTCCAAGCGGAGATCTTAACTGTAAGTAACAAAGTAAGACAGCTAGACACAACTTATAGCGGTGCTAGAGATCGAGAAATCAGGACTTGTGTTAGCTGCGAAGCTACAAACAAAGCTCTTATTTCAAATGCCATTAAATTGTACTTAGTCCAACGATGTCGCAGTGAACTTGGGAAACTTTGTGTTATTATATGTCAAATATGTACGACAGAAACCCTGCCAAAATGGTACCGTAATGAATAGCGAAAGATTACTGCAATTAGATACTTCATCTTTGGTAAACATGCGGAACGCATCCAAGCTAAATGCAAGGACGAGGTTAAATTAATACGATTGGAAACTATTTCATTCCCAAATCTGTGTTAATAGCAGACCGGGAATTGGGTGTTTCGTGCGGGGGGGGCTATTGAGGTGCATTAACTCTCGGCTGGTTTTAACGTTCCCCCTAAAATAAACAATCATATCCAGGTAAAGTCTTGATAAGGTGGCATCACCATCGGTGGGTCTAACTTTGGTTGATCGGAGGTAATTCTATGGCCGCAATTCTAACCTAACCTATAAACCATGACAAGTTAATATCTAGGGCATGATAACAACATAAAAACTGCTTCGCTTATAATGATTGATTGACTGAAACTGGGGTTTGGGACCCCAAGGGGTCCCCCGAACGTAGGCCAAGTTAAGGTCAATTATTCACCCTCCAGACCCATGAGCGATTGATCATAAGTCCCAACCTGACGGTCCCATAAATTTCAGTATTGGCCCCCAGCCCTTCTTGCCGGCATCGTGTAATTCGTCCAGGAGGTGTGAGCCAAAAATTCTGTAACGTATTCCTGAGAGTGCCTGGCAGTGACATAGAAAGTGGGTCGCTGTTTCGCACTCCTCTCCGCAACTCCTACTGTAGGATCATCAATAAGTATCATCCTGTAAAGGTGGCCTCTGACGGAGGAGTATCCAGTGAGTATGGACATCAGAGTTCTTAGGGTTGGCATGTTAAGTCCTAGGAGCTTATTCGCTTAATTTGGGTTTAATTTACCTCAAAGTTCCTTTGTTGATGTACCCGAGGGATCTTCTAAACAAACGGGACTGTGTTGGCGGTCAGCCCAGCTTAAAATGATTGCGACAAAGTATTTTGGTGCAACCCCGACTGTAGAGATAGGTTTCTCCGAGGCTGCACAAAGAGTAGCAAGCTCGTCCGCTTTTTCATTCCCGGTTATGTTGCTGTGCACCAGCACCCACTGCAGTATCACCCTGTTATTCCGAGAAAGGGAGTTCCGGGTGGTTTTGCACCCCATTAATAGTTTGGAGGTTGTAAAGGGTTTAGACAAAGCTTTGATAATTGCTTGGCTGTCTGAGCAGGTGGCTATCTCTTTATTGTCAGTGTCTGAGCTAAGGAGGTGCCTTCCCGCTTTCGCCTTGACTTCTGCCTGGAAAACCCTAGCATGGTGTTCAAGGTACATGGCAAATTCAACTTCATGCTCCTCACAGAAAACTCGTGCTCCGGTGGCTCTATCGGACTTAGAGCCATCAGTATATATTATAATTGGGTTTGTCGATTATTAAAGCAGGAAATCTGATTCCCATTCTGCGCTGAATGGAATTTTAGATTCAAAACAGCTTTCTAGCATGGCATCGAGCAAGTGGTCGCTGTCCCTGTCTATGCCATTTGCGATAGACTGCACAAAATCATAAATGGATGCATGTGTAACGTTTGTTTCCGTATGAAGTCAGCCAAGTTTAAGATGCAGTCTTAGCCCCATAGTCGACGTGCTCTGTTTAATATGTATTTGTACCGGGTGCATGTTGAGGATAACCTCCACAGCCCGGATGTTAGTTAACTTAAAAGCGCCGCTTGCGCTGAGAAGGCACAGTCTTTGAATCTTTTCCAATATCTTGCGATGATTGGCGAAGTCCATTGCTTTCCACAACACTACCGAAACGTAAGTTAACAGTGGTCGAATGCCGCTAGTGTATATCCATAGCATCATCCGCTGTTTGAGCCCCCACTTCTTCCTTACCACTCTGCGGCACATTACGAAAACTCCAAGAGCTTTGTTCGCTCTGTCTTCGTGGTGTGGTTTCCAGTTTAACTTTTTATATAAAATAATACCTAAGTATTTCACTCTGTCCTTTAACTGCAAGAGTGTGGAGCCAATCAAGGGCAGGCTTAAACTGAGGATATTTCTTTTCATGGTGAAGAGGCGTAGGTTAGTTTTCCGTGGTTTGATGCTGAGTCCGCAGTCAGTGGCCCAGCGCATACTCAGTCGGATCGCGCCTTGCACTAGTCCGCAGAATATGACTTCATAGCACCCGATGACTAAGATTGTCAAATCGTCCGCGTAACGTAGTGCTTTGTATAATACAAAGGATTAAGAATGAAATACTTGATATAAGGCAGAACGCATGTTATAAAATTTTCTCATCTGGGCACCTGGCGTCAAGACCCCAAAATATTTTGTCTATCTCTCAAATACCCATATATAACTAAGGGTAT
Source organism: Dioctria rufipes (assembly GCA_963924295.1). NCBI lineage: Eukaryota > Metazoa > Arthropoda > Insecta > Diptera > Asilidae > Dioctria > Dioctria rufipes. Next base: position 54,216,527 of record OZ002740.1, read on the forward strand.
GTCATACATATGTCCTGAAAATAGTGCATATAAATTCTAAAGAAAATGCTTATGTAAATTAATATAAATATATCCATATGGTGAAGCCAGAGATATTTCATTATATACTTTCGTTTATTATTTCCTCCTTCGTGTTATATAATTATTCAGCGCGTAACAATGCTAAATTACCTATTCGCTTCTCTGTTAAGAATGAACATCTGGTCATTTTAAATTGATTAAGTTTTCATTTTAGCTGTTCAAAATCGTATCGGTGCAATAGATCCGATAGAACTCTAGGACTTGCATAAATCTAATCAGCTAGACCTACTTCGACTAAAATCAATTATACATTATTTAGTGGAATTTTTAATACACAAATGGTGTCATCCACCTGCTTACATTTGATAATAGGCAATAAAAATATACCTTATATTAGTAAGCAAGAAATTTTAAATGGATTGTTTTATTTGTTTTTTAATGGTTTAGTCATAACTTCAAAATGATTAATAAACAAAAACAAAATTTTAATTATTTTCACTCACGGAGTTCGAAAATATTATTAGCGGATTTTCGCCGAAAGGTAAGAGCTTAATTAATATATTCTCCAACAAGCAAATGAAAATATTATTGAACAGAAACCTATTTATTTCGCAGATTCAGGCAAGGTTAATTAATATCCGGTCACAAAAACAAATTTATGGAAAAGCAGCAAAGCCAAACGGCGTAAACATATTAAAGCGCTTGCGATTCCTGTATGGAGGGTACGGAATAGGGTTTAATTAAGATGTTAATACCAATTACGCGCTCCAATGAAAGCAGGTCTCATTAATGTGTTAATAAGATTTTATGGCATTCACAACTTCATTATGCTTTAATTATATCGACCAAAGGAGGCCCAGTCTTATACGAGAAGTTAAATTAAATAATAACCGAGAGATTAAAAATGACCTGAAGGGATCAAATTTGAAGTTTTAACAAAGTGCGAGACTATTATATATGTATATGTAGGTACAAAAAATATTTTGAGCCTAGGTTTAAATGGCTTCTACCGCAGTAAAAAAATTTACACGCACATTTCCTGCTTTCAATTTGTTAGTCAGAAAACTTTTGAGACACGTACAATGTACAAAGTGTGAATGTACTGACAACTGATAATATTACACCGATTTTGTAGGTCCCTTTTAAGTAACTTCTGGAGCTGAAACAAGTTAATCTCGGCATCCTTCTTTAAAAGGGCAAAATCTCCCCCAGACCTTGGTGCTTGATTTTTTTTATATGTTTTAAATAGTTGAGGGTTAATAAGGCAATCATTTGATTTTCAGATTTCGATACAACGAACGAGGTATAAATATAGAATTTCATCCTTGTGTTCTAGAACTATCTAGTGATTGAGAAATAAGTTTGACTTAGTTACTGGTTGTATTGTACTACTACTGCAAACGTGACCAAAGAGTAAGCCAGCAATGCCTCGTTCCAATATAAAATCAACAATGCTTCGACCAGATGTAGGGAAATCCTCAATTTTTTTGTAGAAATTTACTGGAACTTTTTTCTTTAGAATTTACATATATTCATTTTTGGAGGCCGACAACGACACACATTGCATCAGAAAATAATTCCAGTCGGCCACCAAACTGAATAAAAAATCTGCCCAAACGTTTTCTATAAATTCCTAAGAAGAAATGAATGCTTATTGCTCTTGCTCATCTACGCGTCTATGCTCATAAAAATTGTTAGTGGAACAAGCACGCTTTGTTGGCCTCCAATAATGCATAACAGTTCTAAGGAAAACATTGCGAACTTTCCAGTATCAGGGCGAGGCATCGTCAATTTTTTATTTATCTAGCGAGACACTATAGCGCATTTTACTTCCCAGTCTTTGTATGTTAATATAGTTTGTCCAAGCTCGTTCGGTTTATCCCTTGAACCCCTTGTCTTCATACTTGAGTTGCAGAACTTCCATCGACTGGGCGTCGAAATTGTAAAAGTGGAGCCATCTGATATTATAACAAGGAAGCATTTTCGCAATTACTAAATAGTTCTCTACACAAGAATATTATGCCTCATCACTGTCACGTTTGACGGGCACGACAACCTGAGTGAAAACCAACAGTTCTAACAGCGCTGCTCTGCTGGTAGAGTCTCCTTCTAGTTTTGGGTCTTCTTCTTCAGCTACCGGACACCTCTCTCCTAATATGTAGCCTCTCAAGTTTATATTTTGAAGTCCCTAGTACCTACTAAAAGTTCTTATTACAACCCTCTAAATAGGGACGTGAATTTTCGATGCGCAAATTTGTCTTAGCATATATGTGAGGAGAGGCAAATAAATTTCAGTAATCATCAAATGATTTTGCATTGTATCGATAGATATTTTCTCGAACGGTCGTCATACGGTCTTGACTTGTCAAAATGCTTCTTATTTCTCCCACTTAGTTATTGGTAACTAAATTTTTCACAAGCTTGATAGATCGTGCCAAGG
>OZ002740.1:54219187-54407264 GCA_963924295.1 Dioctria rufipes
CATATTGTTCAGGCCACACCAGTATCCCACGATGATTCTTTAATTCCTCCTCCGATAATATTCCTAAAAAGATACAAAAGGAACACAAAGAATTTTATCTCAATAAAATTTAAACAAAAATACTCATCTGAGGCTAGGGAACTTCCTCCCTCCATTCCAACGCCGTCCTAAAACCTCCTCCACTATTTTCTCACCTGAAAATAAACAAAAAGTCTTATAAATAACTAATAAAATCAATAAATATTACAAACTTACCAAAAATACCTACTGCTGTATATTTACAAATTGACATGTCAAAATGTCAACACATCACATCAGATGTTCTCGCCTTCGGCGCAGTCAGAGTTCAGTGCAACTTTAATGGTCTCATATGACGTCACTACGGGACGCCGCCATCAAAGTATAACAACTTTGAGAACGAGCGTTGTCAAGGCAACCGATCATGAAGCCGAAACGTAGCGGTTCGCGGCGGCTATAAAAAGGCGACGAGCTGCAGCAGAATCATCCATTCCTAGTTCAGAATTTAATCTGAACACATCAGAGTTTAATCTGATTTTTCCAACTATCCTAAACCTTATTTGCTTCCATCTAGTAGGAATTTACTCCTACTGCAGAAATTTAATTCTGCTAATTCCATCCCATATCGAAGTAGGAATTTACTCCTACTGCAGAAATTTAATTCTGCTAAATCCATCCCACACCTAAGTAGGAATTTACTCCTACTGCAGAAATTTAATTCTGCTTATATTTCATCTCCCACCTGAGTAGGAATTTACTCCTACTGCAGAAATTTAATTCTTCTGCTTATATTTTATCTCTCACCTGAGTAGGAATCTACTCCTACTGTAGAAATTTACTTCTGCTTTAATTTTATCCTACGTCTAAGCAGGAATCTACTCCTGCTGCAGAAACATACTTCTGTCTTTATAAATATTTTTGCATTACTGCTACCGTGCTTATACGTGTAGCACAAAACTTCTATTGGACTAATAGTGGATTCTCTCTCTCTCTTTTCAGAAATAAGGGGAGCAATCTTTCTGGGAATATTATTTTAAAATTAATGAATTTGTATTGAATTGGTAGCTTAAGGTAGTATAAGTTTTTGAATTCGTAATCGTAAGCTAGGTTAGTCATAAGAGAATTGAATTTGTGATAATAGTTTATAAGCAATAAATTGAATAAATTTTATATTTGAATTGAGACAAAGCTGAGTTATCCTTTTACAACCGGCACCCCCCTTTAGCTTGAGCACAGATCTCACATTGGTCCTTTAGAGCCGGATAACTCAGCTATTCAAATATAGAATTGAGAAAAATATTGCTTATCACGTCACAGTGAGACAAACTAAGCCTCTCCATTCAAAATGCCTACAGATGACGAATGCAGTATATCTGAAGCCGGGGAAGAGACCATTAGCTCAGTATTAGAGTTGGTTGAATCCCAAAAAGAGGTCAAAGATTTAATGGAAGACCTATTTAAAAGGCATCAAAGAGAAGGCAGGAAAAAGACTGTCAAATCGACAGAGAAACGTTTACAAACGTTTACCGAATATTGGAAAGAATTCCAAACACGGCATAGGGTAATTCGAAAAAGAGCGACAAAGGAAGATCGCAAATTAGAATATTTCACGAAAGAGACATTTAGTGATGTACAGGAGTATTATATTGAAAAGGCAGCAAGCATGGAAGAAGACATCGACAAATTAGCACCAAAACCATCTGTCAGCAATCCTCCCAATACACAGCCAACATCTGCTAGCACAATGTCATGCAATAGCGAGAGACTCCCCAGAATCAAGCTACCAACATTTAATGGAGAATATTCTACATGGATCTCTTTCCACGATTTATTTAACTCGGTCATACACAACAATAATAATTTGAGAGACGTTGACAAATTGTACTTCCTAAAGACTAATCTGGTGGGAGAAGCCGAAAAACTGCTCAGACACTACGAAGTGTGTGATGCAAATTACCAACCAGCCTGGCAGCTACTAAAAGAACGCTATTCAAATAAGCGAATATTAGTGAATGTACAATTAAAAAAATTATTGTCTCTTCCATCCATAAGTCATGATACCGCCGACAATATCAAAAGGCTGCTAGACAATATAACTGAAGCATTACTAGCGCTACAAAATCTGGGAATAGACACCGACAATTGGGACCCAATAATTATATATTTGACGGTCCAAAAATTACACCCAGACACGCACCAATTATGGGAACAAAGCCTCCACAATAGCACCGATTTACCCCAATTAAAGACACTAAAAAAATTCCTAGAATCTCGTTTCCGAACATTAGAAATGATAGGAAACAAAACTACGTCATCAACGACACAGAGAACACCATTCTCTCCCAAACCCACCTATGGACTCTTGAACAATACTAAGAGCTCAAAACAAATACACCCACCTACAAAAACATACTCTTGCAGCCATTGCAAAGGAAATCATATAATATTCCACTGTCCGATGTTCAGAAATTTGACCACCCGACAACGTCACGAAGTTGTCACAAATAAGCATTTATGTAAAAACTGCTTATCACCCAACCACAATTTAACAAATTGCACTAGCAACAAAAAGTGTTATCATTGCCAGAAAAATCATAACACATTGCTTCATTATGAGCAAAAACAGTCGGTGACAAAATCACCCAATCAATCCGCCCAAAAATTAAATATGGAAGCAAGTCCACCCGCCTGTAGAAATGATGAACAACAAGTTCAAAATTTTCTAACAGCAAACATGAAAAGAGCTCTGCTTTCTACAGCTCTGATCAATGTCACTGCTGCATCCGGAATCACGATGACATTCCGAGCACTAATAGATTCCGGGTCGCAAGTCTCTATTATGACAGAGAAAACCTTTAAGCGTCTCCAGCTTAAAGGATCTCCAACCACCCACCAACTTATCGGACTTGGTACAACTCCCACCAAGACAGCTTTAAAACAAGCAACTGTCACAATCAACTCAATACATACTAAGTTCAAAATAGAGAGCAATATGCTCGTGATAAGAAAAATCACTGAATTATTGCCAGCTCAAACCATCGAAGTGTCAAGTTGGAGACACATTATCAACCTCCCACTAGCAGACCCTAGATTCTCAGTTCCAGGAGAAATCGACATCTTGCTGGGAGCAGATGTCTATGCAGCCATTATCAAAAATGGCATAAGGAGAGGAGCTGGCAACACTCCAACAGCCCAAAATACTGAACTGGGCTGGATTCTGGTCGGAGCAGTACCAGAAACTAAAAGCATGATAACTACCATGCTATCCACCCACACCATGATCAATACTGATTTAGACAGTCAGTTAAAAAGATTCTGGGAATTGGAGGAATGCTCTGCTGCACCAGCACTATCCCCAGAAGACCAGCTGTGCGAGAAGTTTTACCAGAAGACCACAAAGCGCCTGTCTTCTGGAAAATATGAGGTTAGTTTACCCTTCAAAGACTGCAGCGTTCCCCAACTCGGGCAGTCTAGAAACATGGCTGTCAAACAATTCTTGCAGCTTGAAAAAAGATTCGCCAATAATCCTGAATTATTCAAATTATACAAAACTTGTATTGAGGAATACGACCATCTCAAACATATGAAACTTATCCCACATACACAATTATCAGCAGAAAATAAAGCATGTGACAAGATCACATACTACTATTTACCCCACCATGCAGTGCTCAAAGAGAGCACCACTACAAAGCTGCGAATTGTATTCAATGCATCTGCACGTACCTCTAATGGTAGATCATTGAATGAACAATTATTGATTGGACCTACAATCCAACCAACGCTTTGGACCACCTTATTGAGATGGCGTCTGTACAAATTTGCTTTCACTGCAGACATTGAAAAAATGTACAGGATGATTCAGATAAAACCTGAACATCAACATTACCAAAGAATAGTTTGGAGAAACTCACAAGGAGAAGAGTTAAAGGACTACGCTCTGACTACAGTTACCTTTGGTACAGCACCTGCACCATATCTTGCTATTAAAACTTTGCAGCAGCTAGCAAAGGATGAAGCAAGTAACTATCCCCTCGCTGCAAAGAGCATCATGCGCGACTTTTACGTAGACGATTTGGTCTCAGGCGCACACAGTCTGAACGAAGCTCAGCAACTATAACACGAGCTTATCGCAACCCTAGCCAAAGGAACTTTCAACGTACGCAAATGGACTGCTAACCATCATGAGTTACTCAAACATATACCACTAGAACACCGAGAGTTGAAAAGAAATTTGGAATTCTCTGAACATGAGTCTATAAAAACACTCGGCATTCATTGGTGTCCATCTACCGACCACTTCTCATTCAAAACCAATGTTCCTGAGCCAAAACCCACGTATACGAAACGGATAATTTTATCTGAGGTTTCCTCTCTTTTCGATCCACTGGGATGGTTAGCTCCTTGTGTTATCACAGCCAAAATACTGATCCAAAAACTCTGGCTCTCAAAATGTGATTGGGACGATGCTGTGCCGACAGATATATCAAGAGAGTGGAATCAATTCAAAGATCAATTACACAACATACAGAAAATACAAATTCCACGATGGCTAGGCTATCAGCCTAACACAACAGCGATGGAGCTACATGGTTTCTGCGATGCATCTATTCATGCTTACTCAGCAGTTCTATACCTGAAAATACATGAGAACTCTAGAGTCCAATTAATAACAGCAAAAACCAAAGTAGCTCCCATTAAACCAGTCTCACTACCACGTTTGGAACTATGTGGTGCTGTCCTGTTTTCTCGGCTTATCAGACAAGTCAGCATCGATTTAGAATTAGAGAAAGTAAAGGTTGTAGCCTGGACAGACTCCAACATAGTTTTGGCATGGCTACATAAACATCCCTCCACATGGAAAACATTCGTAGCCAATCGCATCTCCGAAATCCATGAAAATATTCCACAAGCTATTTGGAAACATGTCTCATCCAAAAACAATCCCGCGGATGTAGCATCAAGAGGCATTCTGCCAAGCATCTTAGTCTCTGCATCGATGTGGTGGAATGGCCCAGACTGGCTACATCAAGATGAGGAATTCTGGCCTCAACAATCGTCAGATCTACAGACTCAATTAGAATATAAAAAATCAAAAGTTCTCACCAACACTGTCGATGATCAAATGATTTTACTAAATAAATATTCTTCATTTCAAAAAACTATCAGAATAACTGCATACTGTTTTAGATTTATTAACAGCATGCGCAAAACATATCCCTCTACTCAGTATTTATCTGTCTCCGAATTAAAAAAGGCAGAACGATGCCTAATTAAACTTCTCCAAAAAATCTGCTTCCCCTCCGAAATTGTTCAACTACAAAAAAGGCTTCCCCTTCCTAAAAAAAGTCGAATCCTGTCTCTCAATCCTATACTCGACTCTGAAAATATCCTACCAGTTGGAGGTCGTCTCACACAGTCTCAATTAAATTACGACCAACAACATCCAATCATCCTCCCTAATAACCATCACCTAACCAACATTCTGATAGATCATATTCACCTTTATACCCTACACGGAGGCACCCAAACAATACTGAGTACTTTAAGAAACCATTATTGGTTACTAAATGCACGCAATACGATTAGACATCGCATTCACAAATGTGTTGACTGTTTTCGATTTAACGCTAGACCTAGCTCTCAGCTAATGAGTTCTCTGCCCTCAGCTAGAATCAGTATATCGTTACCATTCCAACACACTGGGGTAGATTACGCAGGTCCGCTTGATATGAAAACGTCAACACTGAGAGGAGCGAGAATAACCAAGGCTTATATTTGTCTGTTCGTTTGCTTGGCCACCAAGGCCATACATTTAGAGCTCGTCTCTGATTTGTCAACACCAGCTTTCATAGCCGCCCTGAAGCGATTTGTCGCACGGAGGGGCCTCTGCTCTCACATCTACTCGGACCGAGGCACCAACTTCGTTGGAGCTAACAGACTCTTACAGTCAAATTTAGAAAAATCGACCAAAGCAATCGAAACTGATCTAGCCAGCGAAATTGCAAACCAAGGTATATCTTGGCACTTTAACCCTCCTGCAGCACCTCACTTTGGAGGCTTATGGGAAGCCGGTGTAAAATCCACCAAGCGCCATCTTTACAAAACCATCAAAGAGGCGAAGCTCACTTACGAAGAACTATACACTGTTTTAGTTCAAATTGAGGCATGTTTAAATGCCAGACCTCTTTCCCCTCTGTCAAACGATGCAACTGACTACAATATTGTTGTATACCTAAAAAGGGTTGTTACATATACAAAAAGTATACATAAGGCATCAAACATAAGGCATAAAGAAACAAATTACGATTTTTATAAGCCAATCATGCCCAAAAGCACGGTTGGCTTATCTCTTGCGCATACGAAGAAAGTTGCATCAGCAATTTCTTCAACTACGCGCAACATTCCTTCGCATACAACCAAAATATTTTATCACAGAACGACTTGGGAAAAATAAAAGTTTTAAATTTCATCCCAAGTCGTTTCAATAAAAAAAGCCCCACGACAAATTTTACCTTCAGTAAGATTTGTCGTAAATACGATATGTATGTACATACATACAAACATACATATCGGGCGCATAAAATTTTACGTCGGTGAAGACTGAAATGATCAAGTCTTCACCGAAAAAAGCTCTTATCAGCGAATTGTCGCGAGCTGCATACATTGTGATCGCAACAATGTATGCACGATAGCACGACGATGGTTGGATATTATGAAAATATCAAATTTCAATTCCAACCATCGTTCGTCGCGATAATTCTGGGCATGTTTAAACATGCCCAGCGGTAAATAATTTTCTCAGGATAGGAATGCTAATTAAGCATTTTCCTATCCTGAACGATTAGACTTGAGATTTAAGAAATCAAGTCTCGACACAGTCGGTTTTTGAGCGCAAAAGTAATAAGGAGTCGAGTTTTGAAAACTAAAGTAACGAGTTGCGACAGTCGGATTTCTGGAATTGATTAAAAAGAAAAAAGGGGGTGTCGTCGCGAAAAGATAGTTGGATCCCAGGTGATTGGATAAAAAATAATTGTGAAAAAGTGCGATCCCATATACAAGCTTGTTAACGACAAAGTTGAAGTCTGATTTTAATTACGGCAAGGTGTTGTTTCGGTTGGCGGTTTGATTGAAAAACTTAGTTCCGTGTACAGTAGTAGTAAAAATAATAGAATTACGCATAGAAAGTTTTTGTAAAAAAAGGTGCTGTAAAATAAAATTCGAGTAACGGAGAGCATCGCCTGTTAATTTGTTTGTATTCCCTCCCTGGGTCAGTGAAAGGAAATCCCTCTCGAGTGAGTGATTGACTCTCACCGAGAACCAAAAGTGCGAATAAGAGGGTAGTGAAAACAAAAGTACGCCCAAAAGTGTTTGGATATTGGAAGTAAGACACGACAGTGGTAAGTTGTTGTAACAACCCCGATAAATATATAACAAAATTGGCGCAGCCGGTAGGATAGTGGAAGCCTGCTTTCTAAAAGTCAAAATAGAAAGGCATAAGAGCTTTAAAATCCGCTATCCTGCGAACCTAAGGGGTTCCCTTGACGAAGCCACTCAGGCCAAGTCACCCCCAACACTCGGGTAGATACCATCTCTAGGCGCCTCTGCTCCAGGCGGGCAAGCGTTCACCCCAATTTGTGCACAGGCACCACCGAGGGATACAAGTTAACAGTCCAAAGAAGGAAGTGCAAAACCATCCCAAAATCTCCCAGAAGGACGAGTACAGATCAGCCAGGACACAGCTCTATAAGCAGCCTGAAGTTTCAGCCAAGCAGACGACCAAACGCTAGCAGTCAACGATCCGGAGTTGAAGAGGAAATCGAAGACGGCTCATAAGCCCCCTTTTCAACTAGATCCAGGGGAAGTTAAGACGGCCCAGGGCCCCCCCAGCTGCAAAAGTAAGCCGAAATCAACCGACAAAGGATTGAGAGGGAACTCGAAGGCGGTTACAGAAACCCCCCTCTCAATTACAGCAAAGGGACCTAAGCAGGCAAGGAGCCCCCCTTTCACTGAACAGCGCATCATATGCCAGCCGACAATCCTGCTCTATCTCAGCAGGAAACAGAAACAGCAGCGAGGGAAAACTCTCCATCTTTAGCCGACGCGGGATCAACCCCAGGTGCCAATACACAGCACCCCGGTGAAGGTACATCATCCGCTGCAGGAGAAAAACCTCCACAGTTACCCCCAACAGGACCTAGACTTCGAAGCGGAACCGTTCTGCCAGGTCTGAATAGTCAAGTAAGTTTAGCTAAGTTTTTAAATAAATTATACGAGAGAGCGCGGGAATCGGATAAACTGACGATTACCCATTGTGACGCCTTAGAGCACAAATTAAAACAGAGCGTGAGACCAGACTCGTCAAGTTAAAAACCTAAAAGAAAAAACAATACAGTTCCGAAAGGAACTAGAACAGTTTTCCGAATCTCGGCGCTCACTCAGTTTAGATCTAGGAAAGAATAAGAGTGTTAGGTTAAGTGACAGTGATAGTGATAGCGACAGTGACGGTGAAGTAGCTGAACCAACTCCCGAAGACCTGCTAATCGATTGGCTCGAAGAATCCTTAACGGAAATCAGCCCAGAAACAAGCCCAGCTAGTCCACCCAAATTTCAATTTCCAGTCAATAGACTACACATAATGGTGGATTACGCTAAAGTAGCTAAGCTCACAGCTCAACTCGTTCCCTTATTTTCGGGTGAAAGTACCCCACAATTGGGACGAGAGTTACAAACCTTCATTGGCTGTTGCAAACAAACTATGCAGTGCCTTAATAATGAAGAAAAAGTGGCTTTCATTCAGGTCCTTCCTACAAGACTCAGAGGTGACGCATACCAATTATTCGCTTCAGACGTCCCTGCTTCATTTACTGAAGTAGAGGAACGTTTAAACAGAACATACCTTCCCCGTGAGACATATCAGGAGCTGGTGAACAAACTAATTACCACCAGACAAAACCCGTTAGAATCTCTCACTGTGTTCATCACAAGATTGAAACAGTTGTTGACGATTTGCAACGAGGCAGCGACACAGAAGTATGGAGCTGAGGCAGTCCCCGCTGTGAAAACACAGCTGATGGATTTTGCCAAAAACGCTCTGAAAAGTGGAGTAACTAACCCACACCTGTGTCAATATTTGCTCACGCAGGGAGAAGGCGATTTAGAAGCATTAATTCAAAAAGCCCTGGACATGGAGAAATTACAACAAAGCGCTACATTCGTCCAGACTCCTCTGGTACAAGCTCCTCCAATGGCTCCAGTAGACCCCGATTTACGAGTGAGAGCCTACTATAGAGCTCCTTATTACCAAATGCCATCAACACCTATGTTCGCATCACCTCGAGCCCCAAACCCCAATCAGTTCTCACGCAATGTGAATAATCCAGGTTCATCACAGTCACGACAAAGACCATTTACGAACACTGATGCCAGAAATTCGGATACAGATGCACTGGTCCGTAACATCACGTGCAATTTCTGCAGCGAAAGGGTCATACATATACAGATTGCCTCAAGCGCAAGAACACCCCTTTCTGCTCAAACTGCAAAATCTATGGACATGACGTCCGTGATTGCAGAAAAGGTCATCAAACACAACAGATTGTTCCTCCACGCCTCTCCAACAGATCTACACAGGATCAACACAACACAAAAAGTCCTCAAGTCTTCAATATAAGACTCAAATGCACCTTTTGTGGTCGCCGAGGACATGCAGACGAAAACTGCCGCCAGAAGAAAAAATGGGAAGCCCGGAGTCAGGGAAACGACATGCAGTCGACCCAAAACTCCCCGGCTCGACTATAAACCCAACTAAAAAATTAAAAGGGTCACCTCAAGCGCCCGAATCCGGTGTCCCTACAGTGAAACTTCCACTGGACATAAGCCTTAACGGCCATACAAAACTAGTAGTGGACACTGGCGCTGAGGTTAGTATTATTAAGAAAAGAGCAATTAAAGACCTCAAGATAATTAATTCATATGAGGCATGCACTTTACAGACCCCTTTCGGAACCGGAAAGACATTGGGAAATTGCAAGGGCAACTTCAATTTTAAAAATAAAATTCCCTGCAAGTTTCAGGTGGTACAAAACCTGCCAGGTCTTTCCGATGACGGCCTATTAGGAAACGATTTCCTATCAAACAATTGTAATGTTGAAGGCCCAAATAAAGCACTCAAGTTTCCTTGTACGGAAACAAATCCTGAAGAGTTTACTGTGCCCTTGTCATGCAAAACGGACAAGCTGTATTCCAGAAAAGCAGTCGTAGTGAGGTCACTTGCAGAAAAGATGGAACCTAAACAGGTTAAGCTATCTACATGCAGTGTCTCCAAGGCATCTCAAAAGAGTAATGCTGGCTGCCAGGTTCAACAAGAGCCGACGGAATGCGAAAAGAGCTGTCTGGGTGATCAAGAAACCAGCGATATGAGGCAGCATCTGGTTACTCTAGAGGAACCGATATGCATACCTGCTAGGTCACAAATTATCACCACAGTCCCGTTACGAGTGAAGGAAGAAATGCTCTGTTTATCTAAAGAGATAGGCGACGGAGTCTTCCTGGCCAACAGTTTACTCCCTACTGGGAAAGAAACAGTGTTAGTTGCCATACTCAACATTAACAATTTTAAAGTAGTCATCAACAGTTTATTATTACAACTGCTCCCTATACATGACTACGCCGTCATCCCAATAGGAGAAGCCGCTGATACACAACACGTTCTCAAGCCGAATAAATCGCAAGCGAGTAACACAAACATCAGTGAGCCTCCCAAGGCAGAACAGAAGTCAAGCAAAACTTCTTTCTCCAGAATACCTAGATATAAGTTACTAACGCGGCCCAAGAGCCCCATACAAGACGTGTGCGAGCTCAGTAAGACCCGAACAGAGGCAGCAATGACTCCACCGTCCAATAGAGTAAATTATAAAAAAATTTCGAGGCCCAAGAGCCCTATAAAAGATGCGAGCGAGATCCAGAAGCCGATAAACAAGATGCCGAGGACTCCTCCGTCTAGTTTACCTAGATTTAAGATATATACGAGGCCAAAGAGCCCTATAACAGGTGCGTGTGAGCTCAGTAAGACCTATTCTCAGGCAAAGACGACTCCACCACCCAACCAAGTTAGTGTTAAGAAACAACAGTGGCCCAAGAGCCCTATCACAAGTGCGTGCGAGCTCAGTAAGACCTATTTAAAGGCAAAGTCGACTCCACCACTTAATAAAATTAGTATTAAGAATACAAGGTGCCCCCTGAGCCCGATAAAAGACGCGTGCGAGATCCGTAAGACCTCATTGAAGGCAAAGTTGGCTCCACCGTCAAATAGTATTAAGAGAACCAATTTTTCACGGCCTATTAGCCAAAATACAAAAGCGTGCGAGTACTTGGACCAATGTAAAGTACCCATAAAACATGGTACTCCACCGTTAAAATTGCAGGAAGCCCATTCCCTGCCATCTAGTAATGTAAGTAAAACAGATAGTAAGTGCACAACTGCACCAAATGAGGAAAGAGACATAAGCTTTTCGGAAAACACAGCTATCTTACAACACGTAAAATACTTATTTCCGGATCATGAAGATCCCACACATACTCCGCGAGTCAACAGGTTAGACCAAGAGCTCAGCCTAGACCCAAACCTAAATGCGGAAGAAAAAGCTTCGATATCCGAACTCTGCTACGAGTACAATGATATCTTCTTTCTAAAAGGTGATAAGCTCACATACACAAATGCTATCACCCACAATATCCCTTTAATACAAGATCAAGCGCCCATAAACCAAAAGGCCTACAGACTACCAGAGACCCAGAGACAAGTAATCAACGAGCAATTAAGAGAAATGCTAGACAACGGGATAGTCCAAACTAGCAAAAGCCCTTGGAATTCACCCTTATTAGTGGTCCCCAAAAAGGCGGGACCCGATGGTGAAAAAAGGTGGCGCGTCGTTGTCGATTTTCGCAAATTGAATGAAAAGACAATTGGCGACGCATTTCCGCTACCCCGAATCGAGGATATTCTTGACCAACTAGGTCATGCCAGGTACTTTACCACTCTCGATTTGGCCAACGGCTATCATCAAGTCTTAGTCGACAAAAAAGATCGACATAAGACCGCTTTTAGCACTAATTACGGGCACTACGAATTTATGCGTATGCCATTCGGACTCAAAGGAGCTCCCGCTACATTCCAACGCCTCATGAACTTCGTTCTGACAGGCCTACAAGGCCTCGAATGTTTCGTTTATCTTGACGACATCGTCATTTACGGGAAAAACCTAAATGACCACAATGATAAACTTCGTAAAGTCTTCGACAAATTGAGAGAGAACAACCTCAAACTGCAGCCAGAGAAGTGCCAGTTCTTGAGAAGAGAAGTTGTTTACCTAGGGCACAAATGCTCTAGCGAAGGTGCATTACCAGACCCCAGCAAAACGGCCTGCGTCCAAACATTTCCTGTTCCCAGAACAGTAAGGCAAGTTCAGTCCTTTTTAGGACTCGCCAATTACTATAGGAAGTTCATTCCGGACTTCTCTAAAACTGTTCGTCCAATCACGAATTTACTCCGCAAGGACGTAAAATTCAATTGGACCGAGAAATGCCAAGAAGCATTTCAAAGCATTAAAAATGCTCTAATTTCCCCACCACTTTTAATCTATCCAGATTTCTCTAAACCCTTCAACCTCACAACGGACGCCAGTAACGAAGCATTAGGCGCTGTGCTTTCCCAAGGAGAAGTGGGAAAAGACCAGCCAATCGCCTATGCAAGCCGAACGCTGAACAAAGCCGAGAGAAATTACTCCACAATTGAAAAAGAGTTATTGGCTATAGTCTGGGCCACTAGGAATTTCCGATGCTACCTCCAAGGCAGGAAATTCACGGTCTATACTGACCACAAGCCTCTCAAAGGTGTCTTTAACGTTAAAGACCCGACTTCCCGTTTGGTGAGATTTCACCACAAATTATCAGAATTCGATTATACCATCGAAGATAAACCAGGGAAGTATAATACCAATGCGGATGCATTAAGCCGCATTCCACAAGTATTAATCGAAGACAATACAGGCAACACTTTAACGGTACAAGCCCAAGTCCACCACACTATGGACTCAGATGTGGAGGAAAACATTTCCCCAAGTAAAAGGAAAACAAAGAAACCCGCTCATTGTTTCGCCGTGACCAGAGCTCAAAACCAAAAAGCCCAAGAGGCCCATACTAGCTCCAGCGCTGAAACACAGCCTACGGCAGCGGAAGATAAAGAAACTAAACTCCCAGAGGCGGAAATACAACCCCCTGCTACGCTTGAACAAGAAATAAGTCCAGTCAAGGCACCTGAGATAATCACGAGCCCCAAGGAAGTTCAAACAATCCTAAAGGATTACCACGACTCTCCTTTCGGCGGCCATCAGGGTGTCATTAAGACTTATAAAAGAATCAGACGCAAGTATTGGTGGAGACACATGCTTAGCGATATAAAAAAGTACATAAAAAAATGCCCTAAGTGCCAAACAATGAAGGCATCGCCACAATTCAAGATGCCAATGGTAATAACGGACATCGCAGAACAACCTTTCGACAAGGTTTACCTCGATATAGTAGGTCCACTAGAAGAGACCATATCAGGTAATAAATATATCTTAACGTTTCAAGATAATCTCACCAAGTTTGTCGATTGGTATGCCATACCAAATGGAGAAGCAGTAACGGTGGCGCAAATCTTTTTCAATGAGATTGTCACGCGTTATCGCATTCCAAAGAGAATAGTCACCGATCAGGGAACTAATTTCCTGAGTGAGCTATTCAAGAAGGTCTGCAAACTGCTAAAGGTGAAGAAGTTACAAACTTCCGCATACCATCCACAGTCTAATGGAGCACTAGAACGTGCCCATAGACCATTAATCGAATATCTGCGTACAATCGTAGACGAGAATCCCAAAACATGGGATCAATTCCTACGAACCGCTGCATTCGTGTACAATAACAGTGTACACGAGGGTACTAAACTAACCCCGATGGATTGCCTTTACGGCTTCACAGCGGATGTCCCGACTAATTTAAAACGGGACCCTGAGCCCGTATATAACCACGAAAGTTATTACCATATGCTCAAATACAGATTACAAAGATCATATGCCACGGCTCGTAAAAATCTCTTAGCCAGCAAACAACGCTCAAAGGCATATTACGACAAAACAGTCACCTAGGAGACAAAGTCCTCCTCAAAAGTGAAAGCCGCAAACACAAATTGTCTCAAATCTGGGTTGGCCCATATCTGGTAATCAACGTACCTAGTCCAACAAACACTACCATAAAAATAGGCAAACGGCAGGTTGTAGTACACAACAACCGTTTAAAGCCCTATTACGAGTAGTACACTGGTACATACACCCTTAGAAAATAAGTCCCACTGAAACAAATTTTCGCCAGTTAAACTAATAACTACCTACTTAAAGGTTCCGTACTAGGGATTACTCTCTATGACTCATGAAGTCAAACTTTACCTAAATTTTATTTAAATTAATAAAAACTACGCTACGTAAATAAAACTGAACATATAACAAATAAACCCTTACTCCCTGAGTGAATTAAATACTCTACCAATAAAATTTTTCTTGCTTGCCTTGACTTGCATCCTTCATACCTTGCCTTGAGAGTTTCGTATTCCTCTTCATGATTTACTTTTTACTCATTGTTGTAAATTAACCAATTCCCTAATTAAACTTTTGAAAGAATACAATGCTCATCTTTTGACGAGATTTAGCAGGAACCGGCTTACTGTCCTCCTATCCTGTTCTACCTCGTCTTTATTTTAGCAAGTAAGCCCCCATTATACAAATTATCAACGATTTAATTAAGCAATACTATACCTAAATGTTATATGCTATTTAGTATAACTAACTGACTAAAGAAGCCTATCCTTCATTTTCTACAGAGCATGAAGCACATATTGGTGTTAATATGTTGCTTCCATCTGGCAATGGGACAAACTCAACCGGAAGCCTACACAATAAGTCCCCTGAACAATACAGGAATACTGTATGAGGACTTAGGAAAATTACAAGTATACCACAGTACATGGAATATACTAACGGAAATAAATCTAATGGAACTGGACAACCAAACGCTTATGGCAGAACAGGCGGAACATCTAGTGTACAGATTATGTTCAAATCACTCTCAAACGGATGAGCTCTGCCTGGTACAACAAAAACATGTTCATTCTCTCTTAGAAAATATCAAGAGAAGAACAAGTGTCATTCGAGAAGTGGTCCCAAAATCAAGGTCTACAAGATCCATCTTTGATGGAATAGGCAATGCAATGCACTACCTATTCGGGACCATGGACAGCACTAATGAACAAGAGGTATACAGTCGACTCGAGGAGCTCGAAACAAATACAAAAGCACTAGCCGACCTGGAAAGACAGCAGATCAGTGTAGTCAAAACTACACTACAACAAATCCAAAAGCCATTGACATCTCTGCAGGAAAGACAACGCCAAATAAATCTCCAGGTAAATAGAATGCAAAATATCACTGATGATTTACTAATGAGACAATTAAGGCAGGAGATAATTTCAAGCCTGACCTTACAAATTGTCGAGATTGAGTACAGGCAACAAGCCTTACTCGACATAATAATCTCCAGTAAGAATCACCAGTTGCATCCACTAGTGGTGTCTCCCAAAAGTTTATTAGGGATATACCACAAGTCCCACGCTACTTGCCCAGATGCACAAAATTGTCTCTCCCTGTTATATCAGACAGCGGAAACAAAGGCTCGTATAGTCCAAGACAAATTAGTTATTAGAATACAACTTCCGATTTTCAATTTACCACGAATGAAGTTGTATAGGATACATAGTTTCCCTATCCATGTTAATAAAAAGCAATCATTGGTACCCGAAATACAGTACTCGCACGTAGCGCACCAGGTACAGACACAGGATATTCTATTATTAAAAACACAAGATCTTAAAATCTTCAAAAAGATCACTCAATCTTCCAAAGAGGACACTTACATCGCTAAGCTAGGCATTCCCATAACAAAGGCTACAATGTCCAAAGAATGCGTAGTGAAGCTGCTCTTTAATCCATTAAAGGAAGAGCCACAGTGCCAATTCAGAGCACAAATACCTCCCAGAGACCTACTTATTAAGTTAAGTAAACCAAATTCTTGGATATTCTCGTTGATAGAACCAACAATTGTACACCTTCAGTGTACCCAACAATTCCTAACTTCAAAAATAGAAGGCCAAGGAATAATTTCTATCAACCATCCCTGTCAATTACAAGTAGGATCACAAATCCTACATTATGAGGCAGAGAATATCCAGCAATTAAGTCTCAAACAACCCACTTATTTCCCAGATATAACTCCATTAGAGCAAATAGTGGAAAAATATCTTAATGAAACCAAAGAAAAAATACCGTCGGAAGAAATACAGACAGAACTATATTCAGGAGATGACACTAACAGCATCATCCTAGAAGGTACCCAGTCATTAAAAGAACTGGACAAAAAATTAGAAAAAATAGTTCCTCATATCAGTCACCACCCTACACATGTCCTAGCTGCAACATCAGTATCCTTAACTGGTGTTGTCATCACATGTATGGTACTGTACCTGGTCGCCAAATGGCTAACCCCATTTATTAAAAATTATCATTCACGTAAATTTGAAAAAACCTCAGAGGCGGAGGAACAAATCGAACAAATCAAACAACCCAAACCGATCGAACCTACCCCTCTAAAAAGGTCCCGCACCCTGCCACCTACTAGGTCAGTGCAAGTGGTATAGTGTCACCATTTCAAACTGTCAGAAGCACGATCACTAGCACTAGATGGCATAAAACTAAATCTAAGTGGTTCCTATTAACCCCAAAATAAATCAGTTAGTAATAATAAATAAAAATAAAAATAAAAGGGGAGAGGACATACCGTTGTTAAAGCATAGATTTAAGGAAAACTAGTTTAATAAAAACATATATATAAATATATGCAAACCAAAAACAAAAGAAAAAACGAAACCCTCCCCCGCTAGTGTTAAATAATAATTAAAAAAATAATGAATAATATAAAAATATAAATATTATTATTATTAACCTAGAATAAAAATTAATAACCACTAACTTTAGAACGTAACAAATATACAAGTGTAACAAAAAAAAATATATATATCATAACATAACATAACATAACAAAAAAAAAACAAACAGTAGAAATTAATTAAATAAGTAAGAAATAAGAATAGAATAGAATAGGTATTTAAAGCAATTCTAGAAAATAAGATAACAAACTGTTTTAAAAAAAAAAAAAAAAAAAAAAAAATAATTAGAAAATATGTAAAAGCCGAAAACCTATGCCAAACCGACCAATAGCCGAACCAACCTCAATCAAAAAACAAACAAAAAACTTGCACGATCGCCTTGCCCTGAGAGTTATTCCTCTTCCAAGAATAACTCTCTTTTTTGTAGGGGGAAGGCATGTTACATATACAAAAAGTATACATAAGGCATCAAACATAAGGCATAAAGAAACAAATTACGATTTTTATAAGCCAATCATGCCCAAAAGCACGGTTGGCTTATCTCTTGCGCATACGAAGAAAGTTGCATCAGCAATTTCTTCAACTACGCGCAACATTCCTTCGCATACAACCAAAATATTTTATCACAGAACGACTTGGGAAAAATAAAAGTTTTAAATTTCATCCCAAGTCGTTTCAATAAAAAAAGCCCCACGACAAATTTTACCTTCAGTAAGATTTGTCGTAAATACGATATGTATGTACATACATACAAACATACATATCGGGCGCATAAAATTTTACGTCGGTGAAGACTGAAATGATCAAGTCTTCACCGAAAAAAGCTCTTATCAGCGAATTGTCGCGAGCTGCATACATTGTGATCGCAACAATGTATGCACGATAGCACGACGATGGTTGGATATTTATGAAAATATCAAATTTCAATTCCAACCATCGTTAGTCGCGATAATTCTGGGCATGTTTAAACATGCCCAGCGGTAAATAATTTTCTCAGGATAGGAATGCTAATTAAGCATTTTCCTATCCTGAACGATTAGACTTGAGATTTAAGAAATCAAGTCTCGACACAGTCGGTTTTTGAGCGCAAAAGTAATAAGGAGTCGAGTTTTGAAAACTAAAAGTAACGAGTTGCGACAGTCGGATTTCTGGAATTGATTAAAAAGAAAAAAGGGGGTGTCGTCGCGAAAAGATAGTTGGATCCCAGGTGATTGGATAAAAATAATTGTGAAAAAGTGCGATCCCATATACAAGCTTGTTAACGACAAAAGTTGAAGTCTGATTTTAATTACGGCAAGGTGTTGTTTCGGTTGGCGGTTTGATTGAAAAACTTAGTTCCGTGTACAGTAGTAGTAAAAATAATAGAATTACGCATAGAAAGTTTTTGTAAAAAAAGGTGCTGTAAAATAAAATTCGAGTAACGGAGAGCATCGCCTGTTAATTTGTTTGTATTCCCTCCCTGGGTCAGTGAAAGGAAACCCCTCTCGAGTGAGTGATTGACTCTCACCGAGAACCAAAAGTGCGAATAAGAGGGTAGTGAAAACAAAAGTACGCCCAAAAGTGTTTGGATATTGGAAGTAAGACACGACAGTGGTAAGTTGTTGTAACAACCCCGATAAATATATAACAGCGACGATAAAATTGTAGCTAAGAAATGTTATTATCAGAAAATGTTCCCAATATTCAGGTACACACACAAGTTTCATTCTTTTACCAGAGCAAGGCAGAAATGCTTTAATCATAGTCAAATGGCATTCAAAGAGTTTGCAAGTAAAGTAAACCTAAATCAGCAATGCTTTTCTCGAATATAAAATCGACGATGCCTCCTCGACTTGCATTTGACGTAACCAAAGGGCAAGCCAGGAATGCCTCGCTCCAATGTAAAATCAACGATGCCTCGACTTGATGTAGAAAAGCCCTAAATTTTTTTTAGTAATTTACTGGAAATTTTTTGCTAGAATTTTTACGCACTTTTGGATGCCGACAACAATTTTAATGAGCGTAGACGTGTAAATATGCAATAAGATTTTTTTTTATTTTTTTTTTTTGGAATTTCCAGAAAATGTGCCTGTAGAATTTTTATTCACTTTGGTAGCCAATTGGAGTTATGTTCAGATACAATACTTTCATTTGTGCCTTTTGTCAGCCTCCAATTTGCAATAAGCGTTCATTTCTTCTCCTTTTGTCAGCCTCCAATAATGCATAAAATTTCTAAGGAACAAATTTTCTGTAAATTTCTAACAAGGAATTGAGACCTCCTTACATCTGGTCGAAGCATCGTCGATTTTATATTCCAGCGAGACGTTGCAATTTTTTTTAATTGACTCGCCACGTGTATCTCACTTTTGGTTTCCAATTTTCCTATTCGATTTGTTATCTGTATCTTTTATTATTTGCCGTATTATTATAAAGCGAAAAGGTGGTTTTAGAAGGCAGTATTTATCATAGATAAACCTATAAAGATAGAAAAGGCTTTGCCGTGAAGTTAAAAACATCTACCCTAACTTGAAATAGATTTTTTTTATTATTATTATTACGTCTGCTATTAGAATGTATAAAATCTCTTGCTAAAGAAAAAAAAAATTATTTGAGCTAATAACACCTAAAAATAACTTAAAAAATCCCTAAAACAGAAATATCCTTGTTAAGATATTATTTCTAAAAAAATTGTATCCTATTTCAAAAACATCCCTTTAAAAGAATAGCATAACACAAATTTAGCGCCGCCCTACATATCCTAAATAAATTTATACTTTTTACGGACCAACCTCATGGGATCATAAGCTACGTGAGAAAATTTTCAAGGCAACAAACTAGCTAGCGCTTGTACAATGCATGTGTGTTTACGTTTCATTCTTATCGTATCATATTTTAAACATTTAAAAATCCCCAAAATAGCCATAAGGGATGTGCTGGAGAAATCATACTTTGAATAGAATCGTTTCACTGCCTTGGGAAATGGACCATTATTTCGAAATATTTTAGAATTTATTGCGACTATGTGGTTGGCTGTCTTTAACCGTCTGTCACATGACACATCTTCATAATATTTCACAGATGAAGTTTTTAAAGTGAATGAATAAATAATGAGTTTAAGCACACTAACACACATACACAGAAGACGAAGAAGATGGTCGCCATTGTATGCTGACCTTTATTAATTTTCTCTACTATAGAAGATATTTTTTAAACTCCTTTCATTCCTCGACGGTTTTAAAGTGGGAAGGGTTGGTATCCATTAGGTTCTGCCGTTCTGCTTTATACGATAGCATTTAATTATCTTCCAATTTAGGTTGCTTTCCAAGCATATTTTCTGGTACCACGGGCAAATTACGCACTACAGTCAAAGTCCTGCTTTACGATATTATTATTGGTATTTCGTAGCGTGTTGTTCGAAGATCTTGGTTGGGTACTGGATTCCTCCGGCGAGTTTTCAGGTTTCAGCAATAACACCTATTGAGGAACGTCTACAGTCGCTGTGTCTTGCAGTTACAAAACAGCAATGTTTTCATATTGGAATTGAAGGCCAATTAACTTGATGGAGTTCCAAATCAGCCTAGCTGAGGAAATGGATTTCTTAATTTACTTCTATGCAAACTGACATTAAGTTTTGCACAAACAGATCCGGTAATGATGCGCTATCTTCACTGTTTCATTATATACGTTCACTGTAAAAAATATTAGTACAATTCCCTTAAATTTAGAGAAAAGTCTCTAAAATTTAGGGAAAAAAGCCACATTTTATGTAATATTCGCTAGCAATGTAGGGAATAGTCGCTACATTTTAGGGAATATTCCCGAATATTTCCTACATTTTAGAGAATATTCCATAATCTTACGAAAAATAGCTAAATTTTGTGGCAACAATTTGTTCAAATATTTTACTGTGTAACTTTGCCATGGAGTTCTTTTATTTCAATCTATTGAGTACGTTTTGCTGCATATATTAATTGGCGCCTATCCTAGACACTTTATCCTTGATCTATTCTACTTCAATAAGGAATCCATTCTCAAAAAAGATGTTTATTTTGTAGATGTACTAACAAGTTCTATCGTTTTGGTATCTATAGCACAACACTAGCAGAATTCATGTTAAACTGATTCGTTATCCTGAATTTTGTTGCAAAAATTTTTTACAGTTCAAGCCGGTAATCTAGTATGGTCTCATGTAGCCCATTAGAACCCTTACTATGTTCCTAATATTAGTTCTGATACCTTCTAAGCAAGTAGTTCCTCTGAATTTTCATTAGCCTATCTAGGTTGTGTTTACGCTTCAGTATTTTCTACTAGATTGTGGAGGCCTCAGCAGCACAAGATTAGCCTAACTATGCATGATTGTGTTATTTACAGCATTTTCCAAGTAATGATGTTCAGTTCACTGTTGGTGGCTCAAATAAAAGGCTTAAGGAGATATTTGCGAATATTGTATATTAATATATTTTGCCTGTGAAGCTCTTCCTCTCTGTATACAATATGCTAACCACCCTATACAATATTGATCTCTTCACAAGTACATTACCTGAGTAGGAACTTGTAATTATATCCACAGTCACTGATATAAATATAACCTCATCTTATTGAAGTTTGCTTTCGTATCAATAGCACACAACAGGTATTACTGGTGTTACAAGAATCATTCAATAACTTCATACAATTTTTAGCAAAAAGCATACATATATATAAATCTATTAATAAAGTGGTATCTTTCAAGGTATACAGTTTGCAAAAAATAGACATAGAAGGCTGTCCAATAAGACCAATCGCATCTTTAATAGATTCCCCAGTATAGCAGCTTTTAAAATAACTGGTATTTATTTTGAGCAACTTGACAAATAGTTCTGAATTTAATGTATAAGATTACATCGCTCGCATTTAAAGATAAATTAGATAATATGAAGATTGAACATACAGAAAAAATGGTTTCGTTTGACCTTATTTCTTTACTTACAAATCCGTCAATTTAGTTTTAAGAATTATTGAAAGTGAATGTAGTTCAATTAAAAGTTTTTGAAAATACTTAGTTTCGTTTTCAACGAGAATTTTTATAAACCAACTTTCGGTGTACCAACTTGAAGTCCTCTTCTATCTCCAATATTGGCGTATATTGTAATGGAAGAATTATTAAAAATCTCTATTGATAAAATGGAAAACAAGCCACGTATAGCAATCAAATATATTGGCGATCTTTTCTTCATAGTGCCACAACAACATCTGTTTGCTATACTTAACAGTCTGAATGTTCTTTCGACGATTTGAGTGAGTTTGAACTTTTTCCAATTTTTTAGCTGAATTTTCAAAACCTGAATTTTTATATGTCCTTTAGTTTTCTTATAATTATGGGTAAATAATTTAAATTCAAAGTCTACTGACTAAAGGTGTTATCTTAAATAATGAATTTAGATTAATCACCGATGCTGCATTTTGCTAAAAATTGTATGAAGCTATTGAATGATTCTAGTAATACCAGTAATACCCCTTCTGTGCTTTTTTTGATACGACAGGAACCTTTGAAAACAATTTCTTGCTCTAATTTATTAGAAAGCTGCCTTTTGCGTACTTGTGACAAGTACATCAATAATAATATAAATTTTAAAAATTACGATAATTCAAAAAATGGTGTATATTATAAATGACAGCTTACTAAAAGCAATTACATTGATATTAGAATGAAAAATGAAAAAAAGGTATCCAAAATATCAAAATTGACTTAATCACAAACCATTAAAAGATATTGTATTAGAATTTCAACAAAATTGCACTCCATTTTTAAATCATCTAGGAGGAGTTGTGCATCAGCACTGTCAAATTGAAAAATTAAAATACGAAATGAGGTATTAATTCATAAAATTATAGGTGAAATTCCAAAAAATACAAAAGTTTAATTTTGGTGGGTCTAGGCAGAAAATATCACAGAGTACAGTTGTTGCTTATACAAAAGTTGATGATATAATTAATAAAAAATGATACTGTACCAGGTACCTTATGGGAATGTTTAACATACATATGGCCCGTCAGCCATTTGGTGCCACTTTCGACCAATATTGGAAAATTTACAAGATGAATTGAATGCAATAAATTTTTTAAATGATGGTCCTGCAACCCAATAAAGGAATAAAACAATGTTTTATATACTTCGGGCTCAACCCCAGTAAAAGAAATCTAATGGATTTAGATCAGGTGAACGGGCTGGCCACGAGATCGTACCAGACCGCCCTATCCATCTGTCCGGATATTCTTCATTGAGCAATCTGTAACTGAAAGGGCATAGTGCGCTGGACAGCCGTCTTGCTGATACCACATCTCTCTGTAAATACTTAGTGGCATGTCTGTCAGTAAATTAGGTAAATGGTTTTGCCAAAAATCTAAATAAACTTCAGCATTAAAGATCTCTGGCAACTCAAAAGGTCCTATGACTTTCCGTTTAAAATTCCGGTCCACATGTTTATTTTAAAACGATATTGAGATCTCTTTTGTCTCATTAAATTCGGATTCTCTACGTGCCGCTAGTGTAAGTTGTGTAGGTTCATGCAACCGTCTTTTTTAAATGTCGATTCATCCGACCACAAAATTTTCTCGAAGAATCGCGGATCTTCCCGTTGTCTTTGTAGCATCGTTTGGCAAAACGCAACCCGAGGTTGATAATCCCGGGGTAGTAGGGTTTGTACTCGCTGTACATGGTATGGATGTAGCTCATGGTTTTGTAATATTCGGTGAGTTTGGCTTAGAATTTAAAGCAACGGGTTACATAAGCACTATCACTAAGTCACTATCTGTCTCACTCACACTTCATAGAATGATTCTCCGTCTCACTCAAACTGAAGTCTCAAAGTTACGGTCTTACGGCAAGCTTTGGGTACACTAGAATTATTTTTAGTAGATGAAAAGAAATTTTTCGAAACTGGGTTTCTTGAAGAAAAAAAATTTTTTTTTCCGTAATCTAAGAAATAATGTAGCAAGTGTTGTACCATTTTAGAATCCTTACTAAATGCGTCAACTTTTAAAGTTACTTGCCAGACTGGCGTAGTACATTTTTTTTTTCAGTACAGTCATTTAAAATTCAACGAATTATTAATTTTATATTGTTGGTTCGGAAAAATGTGACATTTTCTTCCAAGCTGGAGCAGTTGGCTTAGAACTTAAAGCAACAGGTGACATAAGCACTATTCAGGATGACATAAGAAAAATAAAATTGAAAAAAAGTAAAGATTTGTAGCAACAGGAGCTAAAAAACCATCACAAGGCGTACATTTAGATTTTCTCGAAAACAAAAGAAATGCCTATAATTTGAAAAATACATGACTTAGATTTGTTTTTTCAACTTTTCTAGTAACTGGTACGATTTGGTCTATCACCCGGTTCCAGCTTGACGTCTACTTACAGGACACCCGTATATATCAGAAGTTTAATTTATATATAAATTTTTTTTTAAGGTACTAGGTAATTTATCATCACCAAAAAAATTGTGGCTAAGATCGTGTTAAGCCGTTTCGAATGCAATCTATTATTTACTCATTATCAACTACACTCAAAAATATTTTTATGTAAAATTACTAGATCCGTACAGTAAAATTACATTAATCATGAAAATCAATGGCGAAATTACCTTTTTTAATAATTTGCTATTATAATTGGTAATTTTAATACTGTTTTCGGTTCATTTTTACTAAATTTCCAGAAAATTTACTTTGAGTCAGTAAGTTTACAAAATTCCATTGTAAAAACACGCGGTTACCGCTGTAATATCACTCTACTATCGGAATAATGCTTTATAAGTATTAATATTAAAACACACAAAAAACTGGAGAATACTAATAATGCAGTAATTTTGTTGTTGTAACTGTAGTAATTTTGCTGTGGTAAATGTAGCAACTGGCAAAAACCCACGCCACTGCATGAACTGATGTGTATGTATGCATTGAAGTTTAGTAATATCCCCCGACATTATTGAAACAACACAAGATGTGAATAAAGGACTGAGAGCAAAATTTCCTCGTTTTTAAGTCCACCAAATATTATTATAATTAGATCCACGTAGGCAACAGCGATGTGGCAGGGTTTTAATAGATACCTTCCTCTAGCCCTATTTAATTATGCCTCAAATCTGGGAAAATTTTGAGCATGGTTTATTACTCATAATAGACAAAGATTATAAGTGTTATATGTATTAGCAAAATCCTAGTATCGGTGGAACAAGCGATCATTGCTATGCCGCTTTTGTTCGTTTTTTTTTCGCTGTTGTTAGTTAAAAGATTGCTGCACATTTAGTACCAAATCTACTGCGTGCAAAAAATTGCAGCAAGATGTTTTACTTAACAAAAAAAAGTCAAAAGCAAGAATATGCTGAACAGAATTTATTTCGCCCTTGTGCCCCCGAACTAAAATTTCTACCATTTACTATAGTTCCCAAACTCCAATAAAAATAGATGGTTTAATGGAAAAATTATGTATGCAGTAAAATTACGAAATTAGAGGAAAGATAAATTGCTATGTTTAGAAAAATTCTTCAGTTAAGTAGTTTTACTTAAAACTAGTAAGGGGCGTTTACTCTCTGAAGGTGAACTTACTTTTTTGTAGTAGTTTTGCTAGCCAAATAATTGAATTTTACATACTAAAGGTAGTACACCGATTATAGCAGGCAACTTCGATGACTCTGTATTTTATAGTAAATTTCTTCGAAAATTTTTTTTAGTGTAGGAATTTTCGATAATAATGAAATATGTGATTTGAATTCGTCCGCAAGTAGTTCAAGTTCAAGTGATATTTCTCCTTGAATTCCGGCAAAACAAAAAAATCGACAAAAATTTAGAGATGTTAGTATGATGAAAACTTCACTGAACAAGAATTATCAGTAAAAGATATACTACCACGATTACCTATAAAAGCGAACATAAATTCTGGAATTTATATAATTAGAAAACAGGGTATAACACGTAAATATAGCAGACCTAGTAGATGACGATGTTAAAGTAATGAATTTTAAAAATTGTAATAAAGAAAATGAGAACCAGCTTTTTAGAATCAAGAAGATGCCTCTAATGCCAATTTTAACCAAATTGAAAAAATATTACCATCTCCAAATATTGAAAAACATGGACATCGTGTCTTTTATAAATTCCCAAAGATAATAGACGTTTCATAATACATATTTTTTAATTAATTTTTTAGGTATTACATATACATGTATATTGAGTTTAAGTTTTCTTATAAAAAATGAATTTATTTTTTGTTATTTTTGTTTAATAAAAGTATTTTTCTGTAAAGTTGTAATGTTCTTGACGTATGTTTGTCATGTCCGTGGCAACCTGTCATTATCGTGGAAAAAAAATCTTTAACAATGATAAAATTATATGGAAGGTTGTGGTAACTTGTTAATTAAATAACTATTAACCCAAACGAAAAGGAATTAAAAATAATTAAACAATTTTGCGAGTTGCCATTTTGATGAACAAAATATTCACCCATATAAAGACTGTCCCAGAAGAAAAGTGGACGCAGACAAAATTTAATAACTCTTGACTATTAAAATATTTCAGAAATTTTATTTTACTAATACGAATATGACAATATAGTCTAACTGCAAATCATTACTATTTGCTCAATTTTTCGTAACGGTAAAATTGACGTACTTTTCTTTTTAGGCCTGCCATCAAATTTGTTACATAAGTTGAATTCCGCTGCTGCCTAAAACGGATGTACCGTATTTTTAAATAGGACGTAACTCCGGGCAATTAGGCGGGTTGGCGTATTTTGAAACAACATTGATTGAATTTGCCTCATAAAATTCCACGGTCCTTTTTCTGTAGTGGCACGTTGTCAAATCAGGCCAAAATAAAACAGGAACTCCATGTGATCTTATGAAAGGGAGCAGTCTTTTTTCAAGCATTCCTCGATGTAGACATCGCTGTTAATACTCCCTTTTGTAATGAAAGGCCTTGATTTCAAACCGCATGTGCAAATAGCCTGCCAAATTAGAAACTTTGAAGGAAACTTGGACATCCTTCGAAGTTTAAACTGCTCAGGGACTCCTCCTCGATGAGTGGAAACGTAAAACGTCCAGGAAGTTGCTTGAAGTCTGCTTTGCAGAATTTTTCGTCATCGAGAATACAGCAAGAATACTTTGTCAAAAAATCGGAGTAAAGTTTTCTTGCACGCGTTTTACAGATTTTTTCTTTTTCTTCACTTCTGTCGGGCGCACATAAAACTTTACATGATTTTAAATTTGTCCTTTTTTTCATCCTGTGTGCTGTTGCCTTCGATATTCCCACTTTTATGGTCACATATCAGATGGAAAAGTTTGGGTTCCTCTTGTAGATGTTCTTTACCTTTTTCTCTTTTCCTATGTCCTTCGAGCCTTTTTTCGCACCAGTTCCATGTTTCCTCTGACTAGTCATCCTTTCACCATAATTTTTTAAAACCTTGTAAATGGTACTTTTAGCAATTTTAAGCTTTTTAGATAACTTCCCAATGGACAATTCGGCATTTGCACTACGTGTGGAAATAAATAATTTTCTTTGAATTTCTTGATTAGATGCCATTGTTCACGTTACGGTGATATCAACAAGATTGATATGTATATCAAAAGAATGAACTGTGACCAACAAGGAATGTTCGATCATAATCCGTTAGACAATAGTGAAATAATAAAGGAAAGAGTGAGTCTGGGACAGTCTTTATATGCCTTGTGCAAAGACCGGCATTAGCTAGGGAGTTGAATGGCAACCTTCTACAAGCGATGAGCTGGTGTACAGCTCAATTTGCAGGCTTCTAAGGCAACTTAAAAGGTCTAATTGGCTTTAAGAGGAGTACAGAGTTATCATAATAGATTCTCTTAGTATCTTCCAGCGCTTTTTGCCTCTCATCTCTCTTTTTAATAAAGCAATCAAGGGTTGCATACTTTTAATATTGATATTTTCTAGTTTCTACTTAGAACAACAATATATTAATATGATCTGACGTATAGAAAAGAATTTTGAATATTGATTTGTTAAGAGAAACCATTCCGCAAAAATTAGAAATTACTTCTAAGTATTATAT
The DNA here is from genome assembly GCA_963924295.1 of Dioctria rufipes. NCBI lineage: Eukaryota > Metazoa > Arthropoda > Insecta > Diptera > Asilidae > Dioctria > Dioctria rufipes. Next base: position 54,247,275 of record OZ002740.1, read on the forward strand.
AAAATTTCTAATTACTCTTGTATTAAAATTAAAGTCTAAAAATTTGATATAAATTCAGAACATATTACTGAGGGGGGTCATAAAGTCCATAACATTTTCCATGATTATCGAAGAAAAGAATTTTACGGCACCTGTAATTTCTAGATTAAAAATTTTAGGAGAAACTATTAACCCAATAAAGACATTGTGAATAAAATCACATAAGATAATTTCACGCCTTTTATAGAGCAATGTAATATTAATTAATACTAGACGATCAAAATAAGGTGGAAGCTCCGACGTATTATCACATGGAAGACGACGAAGGGCAAAGCATAGAAATTTTTTCTGTACAGCTTCAATGGTATTAATATGTATATTATAAGATGAAGTCTATAATTGAAAGCCGCATTCCAAGTTAGATGTCACAAATTAATCATTCAAGGAGTGAAATGTGTAAGAGTCATTAAATTATTTAGCCCAGCATCTAAACAAACCCAAGCATTGAAAAGGCTCTCCCAATAATATAGTCTAAATGGCGAGAAAAAGTCCATTTGAGTCAAGGATAATTCCCCGTTCCTTAAGCCCACTTGCTACATTTGTATGAACACTTTCCATAGAATATTGGTACACAAAAGGAGAACACTTGCAGCTAAAGACAATAACATTTAAGAATATTTTGAAATAAATTATTATGTGCGCACTGCAAATATAGCGTGAAAATAATTACGCGGACGATGACACTGGGTCATTATGACCGCGATTATATCGACAAATTATCAATAAATTATAAGAGTAACGCTAATTTCTATAAATATTTATTTAATAAGGGTTCTTTGCATATGTGGTACTATAAAGATAATGCCAAAGTTTTATGAGCTTCCTCAAAAACACATCCAAAATCAACCAAGTAAACGTAATTGTGATATTTCACGTTTTTAACTTTTTCACGCTGGGTCATATTTACCCGTTTTGACTTGAGGCACTTTTATCTCGCTGCGCAGTCGGCGTCACACTAAGAACACTGTCGGTATCAGTATAGGGGGGCTGTATCTCTAGCTACACAAACGTTGTATGGTCAGAGTGAACAAAAAGATCACGGTATTAAATTGTCTCGGGTCAATATGACACAGCGTCATTGTCGCTGGGTTAAAGATCTTATCCTGGTTGTCCACATATTTTATACTTTCTGTGAGAATTTAATTACAGATCAGAAATAGTTAATAAGTAAGACAAGCAATAAGGGAGCAAGATGGCTCTCCTGAGGAACTAGAGATCACGAAAAAACAACACTTAAATGCACATTTCTAAACTTTTACCACTTAAATATGATGAGATTCAATCAACCACACACTGATATAATCCTATTTTTCATAGATTGGGTTTGAAGTGTTTGTAGAAGTCGGTATAGATAGTAACAGACAGTCTGAAACAGATTCTCAAGATTATTAACAATACAATTAACAATGTTAGTAAGTTCTTGGATATGTGTTGGATTATCTTTTCATAAATTGCTTTTCAGATATTTTAGTCGTTTGTGTAGGAATCAGCTGTTGACAAAGCTAGCAGCACTTTTTGTGATACTTTTATCTTGCCGATTACGTGAGACAATAATGTTTTTTTTTTTCAATTCAATTCAATTTATTATATATATATATAACTACAACACAGCAATGCACCAGTAAGATACAAGATCTTTTAGTAGGTACATGTTTAGAAAAAATAAAATAATACAAGTGCCTATGTATTGGAGAGGTTTAAAGCTACTTTAAATACATTGCATTGGTTTGTATAATACAAAGGAAAAGCATGCAACTAGAATTATGCACATAATTTAGATTCAGAAAAAGTGTTTGCAAAATAGTGCATAACATTACTAATCCATACTACACTATTAAATCTCAGTTAAACTGCTGAGTGACTTGCCCGAACATAAACAAAATCACATAATTAAAATGCGCGTAATTCTGAGGACCTAAGATGTTCCATAATGAGTCGTCTGATCGAGGAGAGCGAGCCTACCCAGACGGACCGCTTAATAGAAGCAGGTAAGGGGTTCCAAAGCTTGATTGTATGAACGAAGAACAGGCGCTGGGAAGTTAAGTAGGAAAATCTGGGCAATATTAAATTGCTATTTTTGTTAGAATTTCCGAAATTGAGAATGCGAAACAAGTATGCTGGACAGCGAAATTTCATTAACTTGACCAGGACAACAAGACACCGATAATTCAAATAGCAGAAAAGGCCACAACCAAATACAGAGTTACTAAAGAGCGACATATGGTCAAATCTACGCAGATTAAATATGTATCTGACCATTGCATTAAAAACCATCTGAAGTTTACGCGAATTATTGTAATCAAGATGGCCATACACTTCACACCCGAAGATGAGCACAGGAACACAGGATTGGCATAAAAACAATCTTGTTGCAGTAGGTGTAAAGTGACTGGAGGCCCACAGAGAGCTATAGACTATAGACTTTACGAATTACAGCCGAGATATGATTATCCCAGGTTAGAGAATTGTTAAATATAACTCCAAGATTGCGAGCAGTCTCTGCAAAAGGAATAATTACCTCTCCAATCATGACAGGAGAGAAGCCAGTCGTGTCAGTATTGATTCTGCTAACTAACAAACAGTTAGATTTACTGGCATTAAGCTTCAGGGCATTGACCACAGTCCAACGAAGAATGCTTAGTAAGTCGTCATTAATGCAACTAGTGCCTTCTTCAATAAGCCCAGGCGGCCTTGACAGGTATAGCTGGGCATCATCGGCATATAAGTGAAGCCTGCTATGTGTAACACACTCGAAGATATCATTAATGAACAACGAGAAAAGTAAAGGACAAAGAATCGATCCTTGGGGCACACCAGAACCAACTCGCAGAAGAGACGAAGAAGAACCATTGCAGAAAACACTCTGAAATCTATCAGTAAGATAATTGAAAACCAAATATGTTGCAGACGCCGAAAAATTCAATTTTGTAATTAACTTCTTACAAAGAAGATTGTGATCGACTACATCAAACGCCTTGGAAAAGTCCAACAAAACTAAAATAGTAATAGTATCGCCATCAATTGCCCGTCGAATATCTTCAGTGACGCTTAATAGCGCTGTCGAGCAACTGTGACCAGGGCGAAAGCCAGATTGATGTTCATGAACAAGACCGTGTTCATGTAAATATTTAGAGATTTGGACCGAAATTAACTTCTCAAAGACTTTTGATAGAATTGGCAATATACTAATTGGACGGTATTCACAGGGATTAACACCAGTAGTTTTAGGTAGAGGGATGATCTTTGATATTTTCCAGGAATTAGGGAAACGAGAAGTCGTGAGACCTAGGTTAAAGATATGAGTTAAGGGGACGAGAATGTAAGGTAAACAAATTTTTATGAATCTAGGAGATATTCCATCAATTCCTGTGGCCATAGATTTTACACGAAAAAAGGTATCAAGCACTTCGTCAGGATATACCCTAGAAAAACTAAAAGAAAAAGTGGAAGAATTGGAGGAATTAGTGAACAATGTAAACATCTTATTGAGCTCATCCGGATCTGGTATCATATTAGAAACATTTTTGGCTTTGACACCAAAGGCTTTAAGATTCTTCCATAGAACTTTAGATGACAAATTAACTTTGAGCTTTGATGAATAGTACTTCTTCTTAGCAAGGCGTATAGCACAACTTGCCCTAATACGAAGGGTTCGATAGTCCTCCCAAAATTGAGGAATCCTAAATCGCTTCCACTTCGCAAATGCATAATCCCTAGCCGCCGTTAATTGTCTGATGCGGGATGTAAACCAAGGGTATTGCGGATTTACAATATTCTTTGTAATGAGAGGAATATATTTATCATGAAAATAGTTTAATGAATTATTTAGATAATCAATTTGATCATCAACATCAGTCATTTAGTAAAACAGCATCCCAGGGAAACATTCGAGCTTCGAAGTCAAAAGCTTGAAGATCAATCAAACCATAGGCGAAAAATGAAAACGAGTTTGGTGAATAAACTTTATCTGGAGTTAAATCATACGTAATCATAATAAGATCATGATCCGATATACCTGGAAGTGATACCTGATTACAAAATAAAACAGAAGCAAGATTGGACGTAAGAAATATATCAAGTAGGGAAGATGAACTGCTTGAAAAATGAGTAGGTTGTTGATTTACACGGTACAAATCTAAGGCATCAATTGAAAGCTAAAATGTATTGGTCTGACCAGAAGGAATAAGAAAATTTAAGTTAAAGTCACCACCAATAACCACATGTTGAAATAGGTCAGAAATAAAGGCCTCAAGGGAGATGACATCGGGTGGTTTGTAGACTGCTCCAACTAAACATTTATCCTCTACACAGATAACTTCACAAAATAAATACTCAACTCCCGAGTCACTCCCGCTACTCAATATAAACTTGCATAGATCCACTCAGCATCATTAATGTGAACAAACATAAATCTACAAGTAAACAAATTAAGTAAAAAGAAAAAGTTCAAACAAAAGAAAAGGTATAAAATAAAAAAGTAAAACTTAAAAAGATAACAATAACTCCAAGCAAAATATTGCATATTAAAGAAGCAATTCTAAATATCATGCAACTCAAACTCCAGCGGGAAGTCCATCCAAATTAGATACAAGTTCAGCTTTATCATTGACATTCCGATGAATAAGAACCTTACCAGAACGAGTGTATACAGCGGCAATGCATTTTTTACGTTTACGACCAAGAGCTTTGCGAAGAATCGCATAATTTTTAGCAGTTAGGCTCTCATTAATATAAAACGGTTTAGTATCATCATGCCCTTTGATGCCAACATCTGATAAATTTAAAGATGATGCTCGCTCATTGGAGGCACGACGAGTTTTGATAGTTTTCCTGACAGCATTAAGCAGTATGTTTTTGTCCCGCAGACAGAAAAATTTAATAATTATAGAGGACTCGCCGGTCTTAGCACTAATACTTTTTGAGCGAAATATTTGCGCTGGTGACAGAGGAGTATTTAATCCAAGTGATTTACAGAGTGCGGTGAAAAGTACTGGGAGGCTTTCTTCTTTCAGAGCTGGAACTCCACTAACAATTACATCAGAAGCTATTTGATGACGCTCGACAGAATCAAGGCGATTATTCACAGTGCACAGATTAGACTGCAAATCCACTAAGCTTTGTTTTAATTCATTGAACTTTGCATCAATCACTTTTAATAAATGGGACGCCAAATTACCAATATTTAATTCAATGCTCTATGTCACATTTTGTATTTCGCTATCAAATGATGATTTTAATGAGGAGATTGTTTTTTCCATTGAACATTAATGTACTCACAAAAGAAGAAAAAAACAATAAAAATTCTAAGTAAAAGCAAAATGTGTTCTCTTTTTAGTAGTAAGATTCTAATGTCAAAATAAAATATTTCGAAATTAGAAAAATTCACTTTTACATATTTCAAGAACGTAAAATCAAAGAAAAGATCCAATTCTAGTCCATTTAATTTGAACACATAAATAAAAAGTCTCTGTAAGATGTTATCCAGTTCGACGTTTACGATCCATACCATCCTAATTATTTCTGAACTTAAAAATAGAATTTTCATTTGTAGGTGAAAAATGTCTCCATCATCGATAGAGTATATAGTAACTATCAGGAAAATACCTACATATTTACTTTTCCTTAAACCAATATACACATATCAGTGAAATCTGGAAATAAATTCTTATGCGTATAGCGTACGTCTAAGGTTGACATTTCCACGATACGAAATCCCAACAGGATGGTTGGAGGTAATTTAATCAAGGCGTCAATTTCAACAACAAAATCGATCCAAATTCGCCTGGTTTTCCCAACTTTCCCAATTTCCCCAGAATAAGCTGATAATTGTGAAATGCCTCTTGGCATGTGACATGATAATTTGATTATAACCGTGGCATGATAGTTTTCTTCTATCCCGTGAGACATCCGTATAATTATCGAAAGAATGGGAAATTATATAATATATATATATATATAATTATCATAATCAACAGTGTCGAGTTACATTCACAAAGGGCTTAAAGCTTCTCTTTGGTATACACACTTTATGTAAAAATAGTAGTTAGCCTAGAATTAAAGAACTTTTTAAAGTTTCTATTAATCGCAATGAAGTATGTATGAAATGCAGGAGAGCAATCTGAAGATAATGTGTCAAATAAATGCAATGAAGTTGATTTGAGGACTCGCAACAATGTAACTAATCTCTTTATAAACACTTCTTAAAACCCTCACTGCACCCCCAGAAATGACTTTCATGAGTAGCTAAAAGACAAAGTTGTTCGTTTTCAGCTGAAAAGAATTTCCCAACTTCAAAGAACGTTTCTTTTGCTAATGAGCTCACTGTTCGTTTATATCACAACTACAGAACATAATGAAGCACTTCTGGTGGCTTACAGAAACATGATAGAAATATCGAGAAAGATTCACTTAACTTAAAAAGGGAATTTGCTCGTTATATATAAAATGTTGGGTAAAGGGTTGTAATTGGAGAGCTCTCGGTTTTCAATTAATGATGATTAAGAAATGAGTACTAAAGAGCATTGCATAAATATAAATAATTAATCAATCGATAGTTGAATAAGACGCACACTTCCGTTCGTCAAAGAGTAGATTTGGAAATCTTAGAATATACTAATGTAGCAAACAGAAAGGGTGATCCGTGTAAAATTCGTGCACATCAGAGTAATTTCTCAAAAGAACATTTATCGGAAACAGTGAGATGCTATAAATGTAAACTCTACTGCCAACCTGAAACTCCATTGAATTTATGTTCTTTGGGTTTGTGAAGAGGTTTAAGTGGGAGAAAAGTTAGTCAAAGCATTTAAATTATTTTTACTAACCACTAGTTCTATTGTGTTGGCTAGGTGTATCTTAACATCACCAGAATAAAATTAAATTAAATCAATTATTGTTAACAAAAGTGGTCCAAGTACTAATCCATGAGGAACTCCACAAAAACGCAGCAAAGCCACATTAAACTCTTGCTATTTATTAATGTGGAAATTCGTGCAGTTCAGTTGATTTGCACTGAAAAAAAAAATTATCATGTGAAGATAACTTATCCAAGAGCATATGATGGTTAACACTAAGTAAATAATTTCGTAGAAACACATAAGAGTGAAAGAATAGTTATGTGATCTTTATCAAGTATATTCTTTGTAGGCCATTTGCATTTGCTATTTTAATACAACCATGTCTCATGCTAATATTCCACGTAATCTCCATTTTCATTATCTGATTCTACTATATCTGACGCATCTCTGTTTCAGAGATCAATAATTTGCCCGATTTTTCTTTGAAAATCGTCATCGGAACATGCATCCTTTGATGTACTTGGTATTTGTGCCATGATGCATAGAATTCACTGAAATGCAATTAAAAGTAATAAGTTACCAATATATAGAACAGTTAAATATTCATCGTTGTGCGGTCCTATGGACCGCACTGCATAAATCACAATAAATTACAAAATAAGGTTAAACCTACTTACCTCTTCAGCTGCAGGCAAACGACTGGAAATACGCAGCTATTGAAGAAATTAAGACTGCAGAGTTGTGCAGTACGCTCTCAGAGAAAAATTATTACAGTCTGCGGTCCCTGGGACCGCACAACGGTTGTTAAGGGTTAATAAAGATGTAGCCTTGCCTTTTGTCATGCAGTTCACGAAATTTTCTCTAAAATAATTAATTTTAGAAGGAAAAATTCACCATTACCGCAAGAGAAGAACTAGCAATTTCTGGTGAAAAGTACCCAAGCGCTTATAGTGATTATTCTTCCTTGTACAAAGATGATAAATTATGCTCCAGCCTTATTCTAAAAGTGCCTCTATTGAGTCTGAGAGTTGGGGAATTTTATGTGCTTGCTAAGTTCGCTATATATATATATATATATATATATTGCCTAAGCTACTTCTCCGCTGAAGATCAGGCTATATGCCGCTTTATTGATCCCAAGCCGCCCACACATGCCGTACATGTTGTCCAACTAGGAGTGCCACACATGAAAGCTTCTTCTCCACACACTGTTATACATGCTGTCCAACATCAAGACACAAACACATATCAGGAGCTGCTAGAAGTTAACTATAATCTTTTATTCAATAGTGTTTACTCAAGATTCAAGAATGACGAATGAGTGAATAGCATCATCCCTACACTGTAAATATGTTGTCAAACTCGTAGACCCCTTCTAAAAATCAAACTAATTTGACTTTCGTCCAACCGCTTGACACACTATGTATCACACCGCAACCAAGCCCACACACCGTCAAATCTGCGTAACAACATCATTGTCTTATTTGAGTTGGCCAACATGCGTGATCGTATATGGGCCCCTTTACAGGCTTAAGGGCCAATGTAGAGTTTTGATCAAGCTAAATGCCGCTTTGTGATTATATAGGCTTACGAGCCGATTTAAAGAGAAAAGTACACCTGCATATGTGAAACAATTCTTATTTTATTTTAATCAATATCGGTTTTTCATATAAATTAAATTGCCTCAAGGTAAAATCATTCCATAACCAAGAATTAATAATTTCAAAAAAAATTGCTAGGTCAGCAATTTCACTGCTTTCTTGGTAAACGAATGACCTTTCGCAATATTGATCCTATTTGTTTATTGTGACACACTTTTCTACTATTCGAAAAATAGTTGCATCGTTTGACTTTTGTACAAAATTGCTGATTCCTATTTTCTTTTTAATACTTTCAATTTATTGGCGTGTAAGAAGTATTTATTATTTCTTCTTCTTTTTTTTTATTAAATTTTTTTCATGAATTTTATTGCATGTTTATGATAATATGATATTTACACATAATATATTTGTGTACATATATGTTCGTACAAGTTTTATTTCATTTGAGGTAACATTTTTTTTTTATGCTTATGCAAGAGCTAAGACTTCCCCTCTTTTATATGCGAGCCTGATAAGCAAGTACATAAAATTTTTTCAGGCTAGCACCATTTACAAAAAAAAAGGAATACTTTTTATGACCGTGTAGATAAAAACAAAGGCAGCCTATTGTTTTTATTTGCTTCTGCTGTCAAAACAAATAAGAAACCTCCAAAAACCAGAAATAATATTTCTAAAAGTGATATTTTGCAGGAAATAGCCTAAATGCCAAACTTTATAGTATGCAACCCTCGTATGTGTTTATTTATTTATTTAACCTAAGACTATAGTAAATTATAACTAATGTTTGTAGGCCCACGGCTACAAGGCCATATGGGCAACTGTTTGCTGTTTTGTCAATCCTAATTTTACATATTTAACGTATAATAGAAAATTTTGAGAGTGCCTCTTTATGCATTTTGATTGATATTACAGTATCCTTATCTTTTTAGGTCTTATTGATTAAACGCTATCTCATCTACTGTATATCTATCGGACGGTTGTGTGTGTTAAGGAAGGTCACTAAGTTGGACTACTAGTCACTAAGCTATTAACCTAGGAAGGTAAGCGTTTTCTTTTATTATTCTCATTTTATATGTCAGATTGCTCTTATTTTTAGGCAGTCACATATTTTGTTGAATGTGTGGACTTAATAGTAAGTCTAAACTGTTGCAAAGTACAAATTGTGTTGGGTGGGCGGAAGAAAACAGATGCGTATAGGAAAAGCGTGTAACCTACCTAATTATTACTAAAATTTTACATTTTATGTTGTTACTTATTAGATATTTTGCTTAGCTAGTGTTACATTACTTCTGTGTATTTCTTTATTTATAGTGAGTTTTACTTTTTAATGTTCTTCTTTTGATTATATTAATTTTGATAATTAGTACTTATCTTTACAAATTCATTGAACTGCCTTATATGCTTGTATTTAATGGTCTAAAAAAGGGGGGTACAGTCCATTATTATTGTAACTGTTTTTTTTCTCCAAGCAAATATTTGTGTGTATGTAAGTTGTATTACAGCTGGTGCTGCAAAGGTCCGTATGTCTGCAGTTAGAGTCTAGTGTCCTTGCTTCCGTTCCATAGATAAGACCTCAGTGCGTCCCATAGTATGTTCGTATCTTCCTTACAATGTGAGGAGTTCTGTTGGTGTGCTTGTAGTCCCGAACTCGTAAAGACGTCTTCGTAGTTCGTTGCACTGTGTCAGTACGCGGGCTGTAGTCATTGTTTCACATTTACAGCATGGACAACCGGGGATTGGTTGCCTGAGAAAGATGTGTAGTTTGACCGGCAAGAAGTGTCCCAGTCTTAATCTTGCTAAGGCTATCATATTCCCCCTTGGGAGTTCTGGCATGACTGGCTTATCTATTTCTTTATGGTGACTGGCTAGAAAGGTATTGGATTCACACCAAGTGGCGCTCCTGATATCATGCTGTAGTTTTCTGGCTTGCGCCTTGACAGATATTTTGGCTAGTAAGGACATCAGTGCTCCGTGAGTATGGAACGCGCTTTTAGTGAGCGCGTCTGCACTCTCGTTACCTTCTATCTCCACGTGGGCTGAACGTCAAGCTGGTGTGATTCTTCCACTCTGAATGGAATTACTAATGTTAAATGCCAACGGGTTTTTGTTTCTAAGATTCTTGACTGCCTTGTGCGGTGACAGGCTATCTGAGAAGACACCTGACAGCCTCCCATACAGCCGTCAGCTCCGCCGTGTATACATCTGTCTACGTTGGCAGTTTGTAGGAACATGGTAACTCAGGGCCTGTGTACTCAGTCCAAGTAGCTATGCTTACGTATTCGTCGTCCTTTGAGGCTTCTGTATATATGTTAATGTCTGCTTGTATTCGTTCGTACGTGTCAATGTGTAGTCTTATTTTGGTCATACTGTCTAGATGTTCATAGCTTTTATCGTTCAGAATGATCCTGCTTGTAGGGACTCTCCAAGGCGGCACGTTGCACATCGGGTTAAGGTGTTCCAGATTGAATGGGATGATTTTGTGGGTTTGTGGGGTGTTTGCTATAACCCTCGTCAGGCTGGGCAGGTGCTTCTGGAGGGGATGCGGTATAAGGATGTCCAAGGTTAGGAGGCGGAGTGGGGATTTGGGGTAGTGGATGGTCTTGTAAAAGAGGCTTCCGGCTAGATCCTCCCTCCTCTGAGAGATCGTAGGAAAGCTTGATTCCACGAGCAAGCTGGTTATGGGGGTTCTTCGTAGAGCGCCGAGAGCTATTCTGGCAGCAGCGTTTAAAGATGACTGGACTTTGCGGATGTTCACGAGGGTGGTGTTTCTGTAAATGGTTAGGCAGTAGGCTATTTTTCCAACTACCAACTGCTGGGCTGTTTTAATGCCCGTCTCTAAGGGCGGACCAGCGTTTCTTCTGCGGATGATTTTGAGCAAATTTTTCCTACTTCTTACTGATTCTGCGACATTTGCAGATTGCTTTGAGCAAGTTAGGTTGTACGAGAAGACGAGTCCCAGGATTTTGAGGCTTTTTTGTAGACGGGTGGAAGCCATATCGCCTTCAAAGGCGTTCTCTGCACATTTTCTTCTCCGACACACATGAAGAGTTTCAAGCTTGGTAAAGGCTATCTTGGCCCCATTTGTGTCGGCCCAGACTAAGACTACCCTCAGTGATCTGTTGAGCACGTGATTTACAAATGAAACCTCACCAGAAGCATAGCAGATGACGTTTTCTGCATGAAAATGATAAAAGAGATCTGGAACCTTGTCCCACTTTGATCTTTCCATTTGTCAGCAACGAGTCCACGGTGTCTACAAATCACTTTGCAATGCTCCATTGTTTTAGTTGTCGGAGAACGGAGTGCTTGAGTGTTCGGTCTAACGCCTCTTCCATGCCGATTGAAAGCACGACAGAATGCTTTCCCCTAGAGAGTGCGCATGACAAGTTATAATCCAGCTCCTGGGGGAGGGTTTCGGAAGGGTTTGGTATCATGTTTGTACTCTTTGGAATAGGTCTGATCTCGGCAGTTTTCCGGATCTGCGGAAATTTGCCTAGATAAAGGACTAAGTCGTAGAGTCCTTTCGCTCTATGAAACCAGGCAGGAGCAACCTGTTTTAGCATACCAGAGGATACGTTATCCTGACAAGGAGTGGTCCCATGGAAGGAACTAAGAGTGTTCGTAATTTCCAGGAGGGAGAGTGGATCGTTTACGGGATTGTGGGTTGCTCTTATCTCAGGGCTAGTCCCCTCGCACCATTCTTTTTGATCTGGGATAGGCGGGTGTTTTGCTGTGTTTGTGTAATTTGCCATGTATGAGACAAGGATATCGGCGGCAATTTGCTTCGGGTCCAGCACTATTTGGTCCCCAATCATAAAGCCCGTGATGCCTGCCTAAGTGGGGCGTCCGCAAATAGTTCGGACCTTCCGCCAATGTCTCCCATTGGTGTGTCAACGTTGATGCTATCCGAAAAATCCAGCCACGCTTGCTTTTTTGCCAGTCTTATCTCTCTGCGCATCTGTGCATTAGCCTTGCGGTATGCAATGGCTTTTGCATAGCTAGGTTGTCTTTTGAATTTCTTCCAGGCAGCGCCTCTGCGTCGGATGAGCTGTCGGACCTGTGCCGTCAACCACGGGGTTTGTGTTTTGGTGACCGGTTTGTTTAATGGTATGCTGTTTTGGACTGCGAATCTTATTGCCTTTCTTATACTGGCTACTTCTTTTTCTACTATGTTGCTTGCTGGGTTTTTCTTTAGATATTCTGTAACACCTGAACGGAATTTTTCCCAGTCAGCACGGCATACCACATACCTGAATATGTGTGCTATGCCTGGAAGAATCCTGGATATTGATATCAGTATCCGTAGGTGGTCACTTCACTTCGGGTTGTCTTCCAATTGCCAGTCTGCCTGATGTGCTAAAGACGGAGGTGCGAGTGAAAGTTCGATGTACGTGAAGGTATTGCTCGTATTAAAGATTGCAGGTGAGCCGTGGTTGAGGAGGACAAGGCCGGAGCCGTCCAGCCTGGCTGCAATCCTCCTTCCGCTCAGGTCGTTCCACAGTGATCCCATAACGGATGATGCGCGCTAAAGTCTCCTAGGAGGAGGGTAGGACTGGAAACCTGTTCCACAAGGGAACTTAGCAGCCATTCGTCCACTACGTCCCCGGCCCCAATATAGACATACACCACGTTGACTGGTATTTGCACATAGACCATCACCGTGATAGCAGTTAGTGGAGTATTTAATGCTATCAGACTGGGGAATCTTGTCTTCTCTAACCAGTATCGCCACTCCTCCTCGACGAGTGGTTGAGGTATTGTGGAGGTACGTGGTATATTTGCGTAGGTTAAAGGAAGGGGATGTGGGTGTTGATGGGAAGTGGGTTTCTTGGATGGCAAGGATGGAAGGTGAAAATTCGTGGCTGAAGGCTACTCAGGCTATTAAAGAGGACACATATGTTCCATTGAAGGATATTGCAATCTTCCAAATGGTTCTGTACCTGTTTTGTGGTGTCGACCGTATAGGAGGGGAAAAAAGGTGGTGATGAGGTGAAAGGAATATCTTTGGCAGCTGAGGAGGGTTAGTGCAGGAGAGGTTCTAAGAACGCTTAGAGAATATCGTCGTCCGGGAATGGTAGTACCGTTTGCTGTGTGTCGTGTTGTAGGGTGTTAGGTGAAAAGATGGACCGATAGGTGTTTATAAGTAGAAGGGGATAAGGAGAGAAGTTTACTTGCACCTTCAGGGGTTCCTAGGCCGAAAGGATGGTTGGTACCAGCCGTAAAGGCGATGCTTTCAGATGTAGGCCCAGTAGTGGCCATTATGCTATAGTCTTTTAGTGCTGGTATTATGTTGTCTGAGTGTATTTCTTCTTCAGTAGAGTATATGTCAGAAAGCGTGTTTGTTATAGTTATTTTCTCAATGTCGTTATGTTTGTCACAAACGGTGCCTGGTATTTTGTGGATAGTAATTGTCATTTTGATTCTTTGGCGTGTAGATTTGTTCATTTCTTGAGTGGTTATGTTATTGGGTGTATTTTTGTTTGTGCGATTCTGAGTGTTTGCCGGTAGTTTTGTGATGGATGTGTTTTTATTTTTCATTGCGTTTTCCGTGGGTGTGGGCCTTTTTCTGTGATTTTTAGGCTTTGTCTCTGCAAGAGCTTCTTTGGTAGAGATTGTTGATCTTACCATCTTTTGGCTGGAAGCAGATGGTGCGTTTTTAAAGGTTAATCGAATGATAGACCAGGTATGGTCCTGCTCTGGCTTTTTAAGACCAGGACGAGGTTTCAATTTATGCCGTACCATTCCTTAATAGCGTCGTACCTCGTTAAGTGACTGTCTACTTGTATATTAACTATCTCCTTCTATCTAAGAGAGGCGGGACAGTCTCTCGATAGTGTAGTGTGTTGCCCTGAAGTCTTGCAGCCAACACAGTAGACTTGGTTACAGTTTGTGTGATCTGTATCGTCCCTTGTTTTAGGGCTGCCACAGAACTCGCACGCTGGCGTCTCCTTACAGGAGTATTCATGGTGCCCAAAAACTAGGCAGGATCTAACCTGTAGAGGGGCAGCATACCATCTGCGTATCGGGTAATTCCCGAGACAGCAGACGATGTTGGTTGGGGGAGTGAAACGGTCGAAAATAATCTGCAAGCCTCCAGATGGAATTGATATACTATCCCTCTGCCGCATAAGCTTTTTAATTCCCGAGACCAAGTTGTTTTTCTTTTTGAGACCTTCTAAGATCTCCTATTCTGATAAAAATTTGAGGTTTGGCGCAAAAGCGATGCCCTTGGATGAATTTAAGTTCTGGTGGTATTCAGCTTTCGTATGATGGCCTTCTATCTTGGTGAAGTTTTTTATTAATTTTTCTGGAGGGACAGAAAGCCAGGTACTTTTCATCTCTCAATGGCTTGCAGGACCGAATGGATGGTGAACAGTGTTCGATGTGCTTGGTCACAATGAACGGGTTCAGCTCATTTATGAGCTTGTTCTTGTCCGCCAGTGAAATTAGTACGTGTTTCGGATCAGGCCCACGGAAGGTGTCACCAAGTGACTCCTCTTGTTGCGGGAATTCCCCTGTGCCTCACTTGTCCGCCTTTCTGGCCAGCTTCGGGGGCATGGATTCCTCCATGCCCAGTCCGACATAGTAGTTTTGCGGCCCTGTGGCCGTGCCCATTTTTCCGCGCCCTCTAGGGGCGGTTGTTATTTAGTCGTCCCTTAATGAAGTTCGTTTCGTCGTGTAGTGCGAGAAGGTTATGTATATTTGGATTTGTTTTATCAAAGACGAGCTTTCCATATATAAAATGAAAAATTGTGTTCCTACAGCTGCCACCACCTTATATTTACTTCCTAGCACTAAAACGATAATATATAATTCATTAATTCAGAATAAGTGCAAATTTAAAAAGAGAAAAGTAAGAGAAAAAAACTAATGCTTAATTAAACTATAAAAAATATTCTCATTGTTTAATAAATGAGTTAAATCCAATTCCACCTGAATGAGATCACTTTCCGCTGGGTGTTGATTGTAGAAAAAACAGCTAATTTGTTTAAAGATGTAAATAGCAAGTCCCAAGTTACTGATTAACAAAAGCTGCTGTTGCGTGATCACCTTGTGATCGATCCAATTTAAAGTTGGTTGTTTTGTGCCTTGACTTTTAGATCACTTTGTATTTTTGTAGTACCAATTTGACCTGTTGGCGCTCCTGGAGTGCGCCTCGGCTGCAAGAATTGATTTTCGGAGTGGTGGCTGTGGTGTCATCTATGTGTGTAAAGTGGCCCCTGAACGAGCTCTCCCAATTCGGGGTCCGCTCAGAGCGAGCACGCGTTGTGATGATGATGGTTAACAGCGATATGACAGCGAGAATGATATATTTTAATAATCTTGGAACATCTGACTTACTGCTTTAGATCCTGGTATTTTGTAAACTCCACCTGTTGCACTAACACTTCGTTCTTTGATTTAAACTAATTGTGTTTAAGTTAATAAAATTGTTACCACTTTTTTCCGACTTCAAAGATCCGCACAACTTTGTTCTCTGATCAGTAGCTCTTGACAGAATGTCGTATGGGTTTAATAAATCTATCTTATCTTATATATCTTATAAAAAATATTTATAACATTTTGAACTCGAAAGGGGGGGGGGGGTATTGGGAGAATAGGCTTCTAAAAAACATTTTTAAGATTTTGAACTCCAAAGGGGGGGGGGTATTGGGAGAATAGGCTTCTAAAAAAATATTTTTAAGATTTTGAACTCCAAAGGGGGGGGGGGTATTCGGAGAATAGGCTTGTGTTCAAAGCGTTACTTTATGTATGTGGGGGGTGGAATATGGTGGGTTGGAAAAGTTACTCTCAGTCGGGATGAGACATAGTTTTTTGAAGTCCGCATAAAACAAATATAAGGCCAGGATGAATGGCATTTATTTACAGTAACAAGAATGTCTGTTGCACAATTTGAAATGTTGCTGAGCATTTCAAAATATGGCCTTAAACGGTATTGAAGAAGGAAACCAATTGAACCAGCCACTGCTGCAAAAAGATGAGAGTGAAAGCAAATATTTGACGGGATCTTGGTTAAAACTAGAATTCCAAATTATCTAGAAGCAATCATACCAACAGCGTTAGCTCCAGGAGGAATGGATATTACTTTTGTGAGTGTTGCAGATTTTTCTTTAAAAGAAAACCTAATACGACACTACTGTGTATGAATGCCAAATACTGGAAAAAATAATTTCTATGAAAGACTGTCAAAAGCAAGATTGTACATCGGAAATTTATTCGGCATTTAGAGCCAGAATATAATAATATTATTATGTCTCCCTGCAAATGAATGCTTGGCGACGTCTTGTATTCTGCATTTTGAATATTTCAAAAAACTAATAAATTTTTGAGCACAACATATTTCAGTTTGGCACATAATTAGCGCATAATTTTCTCTTACCTTGTTTTTAGGTTAGTTTAAGAAGGAATTTATTTGGATTCCCCGGTATATAGCAAAAGCTAAAAAATATTTGTAATGTGTTATTTCATCATACAACCCATTATATTTTGGGTGACAAGTTTCAAGTCTTGGTTTGACTCATCAATAGGTCCCAAATAGCGAAATTGAGTGACTTGAAAAAGAAATGAAACAATAGAATAAAGAAAAGAAATTAAAAAAACTGAACTGTGGGCGTATACAGGTTCGATTCGCTTTGAATGAATCTGGTTTTTGAAATTTTTAAAATTTTTTTTTTCTATTTTTCTCAATTTTTTTTATATTTTTTCATTTCTTTTCTTTGTTCTATTTTTTCATTTGTTTTTCAAGTCACTCAATCTCGGGGGAGGGGGGGGGGGGCATATCAACCGTTTTAGAGTTATAAGTTGATTAAGAAAATATGCTAGTTTCTCACAAAATACCCTGTATCTGAAAAAGTAGAGTGTACGGTCATTGTATGGAGAGCTTCATGGCTCATTAAAGAGCTCCGTATTCCTCTCCTCTCAGGAGTTATGGTTGACTAAACTAAAAATCTCATATTTTCTTGCCAGTTTTTTACTTTTACTTTGACCACTTTTCTTTTCCAAAACTTTTTTTTATAAAAACTGTAAACTGTGGACACTACTCTTTAATTTGAGGTATTACACTCTATGTACTAACTACAGCCGTTAAACAGTTACTAGCTCATCACCTATTCAGGTCATACCGAAATTAGACGATATTTTTTTTCAAATGATGTGTTTTCATAACTTTTATCACGAAGGAAACGGTTATCTTTGAGTATAGGTTAAGAGCTAATAGCAATAGTATAGTAATAGATCAATGATATTCTCAGACGAAGTCAAATATCTGGGGGTAACTCTAGATAAAAACTTACCTAGAATTCGCATCTGTCCAGAGTGACGTAGAGGGCGGTGCGATCTCTCTACACGAGTTGTCGCTTCGTTGGCAGAACATGGAGTCTGCAGTCAAAAATAATGTATTGGATGTACACCACGCTTGTTAGATCCATGGTCACCTATATGCCCTCACATGGTGGCCAAAAATAAATAAAAAAACGGCTGAGGCTCTGCTTCAAAAAAACCCAGCGGCTTGCCTGTCTAGGAAAAACCGCTGCCATGAGATCTTGTCCTACAGCAGCCATGGAAGCCTTACTAAACCTTCCTCCCCTACATTTGCAGGTGAAAAAGGAAGCGATGTCCAGTGCTATTAGAGTGCAAAAGAAGAAACAGTTAAAGCCAGGCGATCTGGTTGGTCATTTAAGTATCTTAAAACAGATATGTTTGGAGCAAATGACAACAATATCTGATATAATCACACCCCGTTCCACCAAACCATCCTTCCAACAAGGATCGATGGTGTGGCATACAGACGGTTCAAAAACGAACAATGGAGTCGGACTGAGCGCATACGGCCCCAAATGCCAAATATCAAAGGCTCTGGGCTCTACTTCTACCGTATTCCAAGCCGAGGTATTAGTAATAATAGAATGTGCCAATATCTGCATTAAAAGAGCCAGAAATGGCTCAACCATTAATATCCTCTCGGACAGTCAAGCTGCCCTTAAGGCCTTAAAGGCCTACACTGTGAAGTCAGGAATAGCCTGGGAATGTCTAAAATCCCTCAAAAACCAATCAAGGAGAAACAAAGTTATCCTCATGGGAGTACCTGGACATGAGGGCCACAAAGGTAATGAAATTGCAGATGGCCTACACAAAGCAGGAGCGGAAAGTAAGTTTGTCGGACCAGAGCCATTTTGAGGCACTTCAAAGTGTTATCTCGGAGCTGCCCTAACCGACTGGGAAAATAAACAAAAATCCCTGCACTAGGAAAGGCTACAAGGACTTCGTCAGACAAAAAAGTTTATCGACACCTCTGGCGGAAAAACAAAAGAACTCCTACTCCTTAGGCGAACGGATCTTAAAATGATTACTGAGCTCTTCTCAGGCTATTGCGCCATAATGTATCACCCAAATAAGTTACAAATATGCAATGCAATATATGATATACTTAAATATATTTGAACGAAAGGGAATACGGCCTGTTAATGAGTGAAAACCAAGACTTGAAACTTGTCACCAAAAATATAATGGGTTGTGTGATGAAATAACAAATTAAAAAATTTTTTAGCTTTTGCTATATACCGGAGAATCCAAATACATTACTTCTTGAATAAATATAAGTTTACCCCGGTAAAAAATCCTAAAGAGATATCTCTACTTTTATTTAATTTTAGGGTTTGTATTAGTTGTAGGGGGGGCGGGCTGGTGATGGCTAGACGAAGCCTAGTTAATGCCCGGAACAGAATGCAACGCAACCACCCAGCTTAAATGCGGCAATGAACTGTTGAAATCGTAGCCACCAATCTACTGAACAGAATGCCCATTGGTGACTGCGTCAAGATTAAATTTCAACTAGTTTTGTTAACTGTATTAATAATAAATTGAGACCACAAAATTATTATTTTTATACCCTAGATGAAATCTATAGGGTATACTAACTTTGCCCTTCCGTTTGTAACATCTGGAAATAATGATGGTAAAAATGGATTGGACACCAACGCATAATATTAAAAGTTATTTTGATTTTTGCATGTCCGTCTGTCTGTCCGTCCGCCTGTGCGCACGATAACTCGAGAATGCGTATACTTATAGCGCTGAAATTTTGTACACGGACTTGTGAAATTTAGGTCCAAAATGAGACAAATCGGGCAACTTCTTCAGACAGAACTAACATGGGGACTACGGCAATCATCCAAGCAAAGTAATATTTCTCTATCCTAACGAGATGATTGATAAACGAGAATTTGCATAATAAACGTAATTTACGTATAAACATGCGTGCAAATGATACTAAATTAGCCTTAAATTTATGACAAGGAAAGAGCACACATTTGCCACACCGGCAGAAATGGGAGCTGGGAAAGCAACGCTTGATATATCACGCCCGGAGTCAGACGTTCGTAAAGTTTAACTGTAATAAATTACAGGCATTCTTGTATGCCGTTAAATCAACTCCAGTTTCTGAGGTACCCACTCATGCATATGTATGTGTGACTATGCTATACGAATTATGCAAAATATTATTTATATTCATATTTTGGTCATTTACAACAGGCGCCATGGAAAATGAAATTTTCAGATGTCGTGAAAAGTTTGAGCATTGCATATGCATAAATATATGAGCACTAAATTCGAGGTACGTAACGAAGATTAATTACGAGTTAATTTAAGGAAGAGATCCGTGCACTTAAATATTTCGAATTGTAAAGCAAAAATCCAGGAATTCTCTCAACCTCCTGGCAGGAATAAATTGGATGTTGAATTCGACAAAGACAAACTTAGTAATTTGGAACATGAAACGAAAGCTTCCTTTCAAAGGTTACTCTGCAGCAATATTCTGTTGTTGAACGAAAACGCACCGAGCGTAGGATGGCGATAAAGTCAATCACCTGTGTATGTCTTCACGTAAACTTTACTGGTATATAAAGTACCACGTACTAATGCTCTTTTCTCAGGCTCAAGAAGGAAGCACTATCCATATGGTAGAATCGCTTAAAATGCACGCATAAATAGCTCACTACCTTTCCAATCTCTCAAGGTAATCGTCTGAGTCTAAGGGTCGGTTTCACATTTCGAGCGTATGCCCAAGATAAAGCTTAAGCTCAGTTTAACTCTTTTAACAGTTTCACAATGCAAACTAGATTAAGTTAATCTTGGATACTTAACCGTTTGTCATAATTATCATTAAAAAAGTTTTAGTTTTGATAGTTGTTGAAGTAGTATCGGAATACAATTTTAACGTTATATATAATACTGAATTCGGCTATGAAGAAATTTCAATAATGTTGACTATAACATCAAGACTTGATCAAACTGTAGTAAATGTTGAGAGATAATTGATTCACAATTGCACAGTGCTGCCATATTAATAAAGAAAACAAGTTAAGCGAAGAGCTATAGTAATTGGGTAGTTGGGTATCAATTGCTATTCTTGCTTGCGGCCTGGTTAGTAGTCATTACCGATCGAAATCTTCGCTCTTGACTGCGGGAGAGTTAGCTGCCAACGACAATTGCCATCAATTGTGTAACCGATAGAGTAGAGGGCGATAATGTACATCAATTGTGTTCCTCCTCTTGGGCGTATACCAAGTAGATGCGTTACCTTTTAGGTAATCGAACAATCTACCTGTTGGATAAAAGATTAGCTTGGGACTGGTGACAATTATGACAGTGGGCCAGGATGAGTAAGTGCTATTCCTGCAACAGTAGAAAGGCATTGG
Source organism: Dioctria rufipes (assembly GCA_963924295.1). Classification (NCBI taxonomy): domain Eukaryota; kingdom Metazoa; phylum Arthropoda; class Insecta; order Diptera; family Asilidae; genus Dioctria; species Dioctria rufipes. Next base: position 54,268,407 of record OZ002740.1, read on the forward strand.
CTATAGTTGGTTTGCACAGAAGTCGGAAACGCGGTCTTATTGTCCCTATGACAATATGACTGGATGTCGTGGAACATTTTCTGTTATTTTCATGGATTCTTTGCAGATGAGTCTTATTGTCCCTATCACAATATGACCGGATGTCGTGGAAGATTTGCAGTTATCTTCATGGATTCTTTTCAGCCTATACAGGCTGAAGATTTAACACACCACAGAAAATTAATATTTAATATATTCGAGTCTCAGAGATGACGGAGAAACGGTGTTGCTTCAATAATGAAAAGCGTATGACAGGCTGCTATCATAGTCTTAATGACCGTTAGTGCTTCATCATCTATGCCGCGCAGTGCTGAGAAGAGGTCCGCTGTAAAACTCACAAGACAGACTGGTGGGGCCGTAGCAACGCCTATATCATAAAGCAGATTCTCCCATCGAAGGCAATCTGATAATAGTAATAAATGAGATAGCTCCACTACTATGGCAGTGTTACGGCAGCCGGCAGGATGAGGCTGCTTGAACTTCTGAATATGGCACCACCTGTGATCATGTATCTTTAAGTATGTTACCCACCTGGGCTGTTTCCATTCGGACTTGCGGTTTAGCTATAAAGAAATTAAGAGCATATGGGGCGTAAAGAAATGCAAAAGTCCCCTTGTTGTTTTCTTCCAATAGTCGGGATATAAATTTATTTTCATTTAGTTTTTATTTTTATTTTATCTGTATTTCAGATGATAACTGTTAGAAGACTGAGAAAACATTTTTTGTTATTATTTTCATATACGTTATAAAAATCTACGCTTGCCTAGTTACGGCTTTTTACTTTCGAGAAAGTATTCCTAGCAGTAAATTTTGCTTTGAATGTTACACGGTTTACTCGGTGGTAGTGAGACTACGATACTCACGCTTTTCAGTACGGACTTCTGGCTGGTGAGAACATATGCGAGGCGCTTTTTTATACACAACATCGCAACTACGTATGGTGTTGTTAACAAAAACTTCTTCTTCAATGGTTTCAAATTAAAAATTGTAAAGGAGATAATCCACTTTCTAAATCCACAGTATGTCTCAGTCATGGAGATATTTGTATTAATTACTCTACAACCGTGTGGTCATCGGAGACATGGTATCAAAACGACAATACTTGCAACACAGGATGCAGTCAAGGTTCACCTTAGTCAAACAACCATGTCCATACATTCTTTATGTCTATACAATATTTTGTTCCCTATCATTTAAAAGGATGAAAATAAGTCATATGCAAAAATAAGTAAATCTGCAATTCAGAATTTCCTAATTAAATCTGCATAGTACAGTTACTGCATTGCTAAACTTAGTTGAGGATATCAGGAATAATATTGAAGATAATCAGGCTACAGTCTTGTGCTTGCGAGATTTTACAAAGGCATTTGATTCCGTGAACTTTGATATCTTATGCAATAAATTTAGATCCCAATATAACTTCTCAAGCTCGGCAACCAAACTTATATGTTTCTATCTTTCTGATAGGAAGCAGATTTTAGCGACGGATAAAGGATGTTCGAATAGCAAAATTCTATTCTCTGGCGTGCCACAGGGGTCTGGTCCTTTGTTGTTTTGTTTATATATAAATGATCTAATTAAGTTTATTTGTCAATCCTCTCTCAAATTATATGCTGATGATGTCCAAATGTGCTTATTCTCAAATTTAATAAATCTCCATAGTAGCATAAACAAAGTTAATATAGATTGGGAAGCTATTGAATCTTGGGCTAGTTTGAACTGTCTTAAGCTGAATGCATCAAAATCGCAAGTTATTGTTATTTTAAAAAATCATATTGATATGTCCCAATAAACTTGTGTTAAACTTAATGGTATATCCATTCCTTTTGCTGAATCAGCTCGCAACTTTGGTATCATTTTTGATACCACATTAAACTAGAATAACCACACTGATAAACAAGTAGGTAAAATATATGGTGGCTTAAAGGGTCTGTGGTGCCATGCATCCTATACACCCACAGAAATAAGGATTCGGTTGGTGAGAGCTCTCTTGTTACCAATCATAGCATATGGCTGTGAAGTTCCCGGCAATTTAAGTGGCATATAACTGCTGTGTTAGATTTATTTACGGCATCCGCCGACGGGATCATGTGTCTAAGTTTTCCAGAGCTATCTTAGGTTGTACGCTGAACAATTATATTAAATTTAAAATATGTCTCATGATATTTCACATAGTTAAGCGCAAACTCCTTGCATCCGCTCGCATAAAACTGTTGTTCATACCGAAATACGGATCCCATTTCAGTTGTCGTTCATTTTTCGTCTATGGTGTTCAACTCTGGAATAATCTTCCCACTGAAATAAGATCTACTCAGTGTCCTGACAGCTTCAAGAGATTATCATTTCAACATTTTTCTAGAATGTCATTATTATTTTATTTTTTATTATTATTTGCCTTATGTTATTCAATTTAGTTTAATATTAATTTCTAATTTCCTTCAATTCAAATATTTTCATTACTTTAAAATTGTTTATCATTTCATAATTCCAATTCTATGTATCGACTTTTTCTCTTATCTCTAGCTACTACTAGTTATTATTTTATCTCATCTTATTTGCTTTCTTTTTATTTTAATTTATTATTTTTATTTATTTGTTTTTTTTTCTAATTTAGCAATTTCTATGTTCTTTTTATTACTTACTACTACTCTACTTTATTGTTAATTTAAAATATAATTTTAATTTTTTTTATGTTAATGTTTTCATTTTTTACCTTACTTCTTCAAAATCGATGTCAATTATCCTGTACCTTTAATTAGGAGTATGCGCAAACCAATGAACATTGCTCTCATTTGTGCTCTTTAATCTCAATAAATTTGAATTTGAATATTTTAAAGATGAATTGCTACAAAGAGTTCTTTCACTTTTCTAAAAATTAATTTCTATGAGGAATGCAAGTTACCGAGAAGCAATGAAGTGGGAGCTATGCTTTCAATTTTGCTTAACAAGAAGCTTACGTGTCTGCGGTGAAGAGCTTTATGTTGTCGTTATCATCTTATTCTGATTAAATCAGGCCTTTAATTCCTGTTCTACAGGATGAGAAATCAAATTTGTTATGTCACACAAATGTAATCTGGATATGCTGATCTTTTAGTAATTTTTATTCACATCGTAGTCTGTCAACAATTTCAGCTTTCTTAGTCTTAAAGGATACGCAAATTCATAATTTTGTTCCTTCTACGCCGAAAGCCCATTTAAAGTGTAAGTATAATATGAACCATTATATGGAAGTTAATAAATTGATTGTCCACTGAAAGTTTTGAGATCATACTTCAATTAATTACTCTGTTTACAATCGATGCGCTTAGTTCAAATATATAACTCAGGTACAGAAAAAAAAAAACAAACAAAAAAACACTTTAATTTTAATTACACTATAGGGTAAGGTCGCCCAATTTCAGCCGCCTCCACTGCTGAGCCTTTTCTTCCAAAAACTGTTGGGAATAATCAATTTTTCCTCGTAGTTGTTAAAATTCTTAAGCAATGCGAATTATTTCAACAGCTGGATAAAGGCAATCAAATTTAACATAAGTACAGCCACCTGGCTGACTACTTAAAATTTAAGAAAAGTTTTTTTTTTAATCCTTTTAACTTAATTTTTTGTTTCGAGAATGATTTATTATGAAGTGAGCTTATTATTCGACGAAAAGTGTTTTATGGAGTAATCAATAGCTCGAAAATAGTCCAAGATCGGTAGTAGTTGAGCAAAGGAAAGAGTGTCTCCTCTATTCAGCCGTTAATGTGATACATATTACTTACTTCGTGTATTATTAGTTATAGCGATAAATATTTACACTTTCAGCTTTCTAAGAACAATCTCGGTTTGAAACCGGGACTATTCGTTTTCAGGGCGACTGCTCTTACCTTTGAGCTAACGAGACTTGAGGTCTGCGCTTGTAAATTGACATTTATCGATGCATTATTTTCGGGTAATACTAGGCATACACTACACGCTCTCCCCTATTTCAATTTTTTATTACGGACTCGTATGACTATGCGAATACCAGTTAAGACGTATTTTTTTCATAGGATAGTTAATTAGAATGCCACAATCAACTTGAACTTTGTATTAAAATTATGTTCTTCGGCATGACAACCAAGATGAGTGGATCACCGGATCCACTAAAAGCTTCTCAATGATTTATTCCTTCTTTTTATGTAGATTTGACAAAACGAAATCCAGGCTTCTGTGAACAAATAGATTTATATTGTTTCAGCTACTTCTATACAAAACAGATGCGAGCCGTTACAATTTTTTCGAAGTAGATTTGACTTATGTTTATTTTATCTTTGGTCACAATACAAAATCAGTATATCAATCAGAGAATCCTTCTTAATTTTAGTCTCTAAGCTGTACGAAAACTATTCCATAATGCCGCCGCCCGAAGCTTCTTGCACGCGAAAATTTAAATTGAATCTACAATTTAAGCTAATACCTAGGTATTTTAACACTTTTCAAAATTTCCTACATGAATAAAACTGTGAATCAATGTTTGGCCAGGATTGGGTATAGTTCCATCTGCCGAGTCAGCTATGGAGTATATCTAGGGCCTTCTGCATTCAAACAAAAAGGATGAATGGAACAGCAAATCGGATCTAATTTCCTAAAAAGTGGATCTTCTGCCAGCATAGATGAATCTTCATACTACTCTTAGTAAGACGACCATCACCCCATTTGGAAGTTTAGAAGAACCTTACAACTGAGAGCTTCAATCTTCGAGGCAAAAATGATTCCATTTTATATCAGTGACTCAACAAGAATTAGCTAAACATAATCGACCACTTTTCGGAAAAACTTTGGGACTGGCGGCAAAAACAGTCATGTTGTAAGTGGTTTCAGAGACAGTTAAAAATGACAACTAACAACAAACGTTGCGTAGAAAGGTGATCAAAATAATAACAGTGGAAAAATCTTCCAGTTTTAAGATACGATAGAAATGTCTGTTCCAGACAGCATCACAAATAATTTGTCATTTATAAATTGCACAAAAGGACGCATTGGACATCCAAAGCATTTAGGATTGCAGTTCTTATCTCTGGATGATATACATAAGTAGCTAATCAAAAATCGAAGAGCTGAGTATCCATGGATAACTAAAGATATACAGACACTAAGACGAATATTCATCTCAAAAAATCCTAAGCTTAGACAATTCAAGAAGAACCAAAATTGGTATAGCCAAAGACGTATCTTATTATTTATATCATCCAACTGAAGTACGCTTAAATCTTAGTGGTAATACTAGTAATATAAAATTACATTTAATTTACTTAGGGACTTTTATTCACAGTGTAAATGAAAAACAAAAATCACCGATGATCACGACTCGAACTTTGATACTTTCGTTTGTTCTTTTGTGGCACCAGTGGCTTCTCCAATTCTGCCCTTAAGATATCTTTTCATATATGACCAAAGAAACCTCATTCCCATATGTAGCTAGATACGCATATTACTGTATCTACTTTTCGGCATACAAATATCTAAATAGAAATATGAAATAAAAGTTCCATGTCCCATAAATTCCTTTTATCACTCCAGTCAATCACTTATTTATAGCTTCTTAAAAATTTATATTTTCTCGATAAGTTCTTAAATCCCCAATATCGCACCTAAATCTAAGATATTCTCTTCCCTGCTATATGGGAATTTTCGGAAATCGGATAGAAAAATGGCATAAAAACCAACAAAAGGAGATTTCTGAAACCTCAAAGCACATTTCATATACCTACCTACGAAGCAACATAAAGATTGTAAGTTTATAGCACAAGGTTTATACATTTTGTGGGTTTCTTGGATACCTGAACTCTTCTGAAACCAATTTTAAGAGATTTATTTTGTTGTTGTTCGTGTTCATTTAAAAAGGTTCAAGTTAGATTACATTGAAAAGATGGGTCAATGGGCTAGGGACGGATATGTTTATAGATTTTACGAGTTGTTTGTAATATTATTGAGTTGATTTGTATCGTACATCCTTAAGGTGAAAGATTTTAAATAAATGCTCATAAATGTTAATATCCATTACTATATTCATTGCAAGATTTATGGTGACATTGATTATTATCACTTAATTGGTTCCAATATTATCTGCACTATACTTCTTCAGACTGGAGAGACTTGTTGTATAATTAATAATGTTTTACATAACCATTTAGGTTTAATATTAGCTTTGTAAGTTACTTAACCTGCCTGACAAAATGAAATAGATGGAGTTAGTTGGAGGTTAGGACAGTTGTATTGGAACTGGATTTTCGTTCAAAGCATTAATGAATTTTTTCAATACTAGGTACTCACATTGAATAAATAACTAATAAGGAAGCGGGGTATCGTGCGAATATAGTGTACGTATTTAAGCATTTCAATGACAGTGTGACCTACGGTCGGGGGGCAGAAATAACAAGAGGGCGTCGTCGCTAATTTGTGTCAGTTCAACATTCTGACATTCCATATTATTTGAAAATAAGTTTCGGATTTCAATTCGCGATATTGTGAAAAATAAATAATTAAACGTGATTTTTATGAATAGTAGTGTGAAATAAGTGCGGAATATTTCTTTTCTGAACGATTATTTATGTAATAGAGACTCCGGAGTCTTAAAAAACCGTAATGAAGTGCGCTGTGCTGTCCTGCAGGAAATAACGGAGTTATTGTCGTGGGAAAGCATTCTTCAAGTAAGCTTAATAGCTTTACTTATTAATTATATTGTTTTAAACAAAATAAAAATGAAATATCTATAAAAATAAAGAGCCATGACAAAAGATTTAACATTTTACCAATGCCGGCTTATTTGCTTACAATTGAATTGTCAGTTGGTGCCTAAATTATTCCAGTCATACAAAGGCAACGCCAAGAAATATTGTCTGAAAATAAGGGGGAGCTAAAAGTTTGTTTATTTTACATATGAATTTGGATTATGAAAAATGTGCCCTTTCAGAATGTCAGAATTTAATTACTGCCATGACGAAACGAATACAAACAGAGCACACTAATACATTTCGCCGAGATGCTTACGTTTTCACCCGATATGCCGTTTCTTTATTAGTTATTTATTCAAGGGGTATTTATGAAACCGAAGGGTTCCGTACCATCGTATGAAATTTAACACTATGTACTTTTTATTTATTTTTTCAAATGATAGTAGGCGTCATGTGAAAAATAATGCTGTCATTTGAAAAAATAATAATAATGCTGTCACTTGAAAATCATTTGAAAAAAAATGCCTACTTGTTCAGCGACGAAGAAACTGAAAAAAAAGAAACAACAAATCAGCAAAAATTCGTCCAAATCTGAAATACTTATCTTAAACCAGAAGTTCCAACAGACATCCCTTAAAATCCCTCGCCGAATCACAGCTCCAGGGCTCATACCAATGAATTTCTGAAATGATTATAAAAAGAAATGAATTAGATTACTAAGAATTAATAAACACTTTTAAAGAATTGTTAAAATAAAAATGAATTATAACTAATGCATAGTATCCTACATGCATGGTACGAACGTAAACAAACATAGAAAACAACAACAACACCGTTGGAAATTGCAAGTAGTGATAGTATGTTAATTTCCACTTCTCAACACTTGGAATCTTAACCAATTCACTCAATAGGTACTATTAGTAGAACAGAAATTCTACTGAAATTTAAGTTCCCGTCGGACAGTTCAGGTGAAATTAGCATAATTTTCACCTTTTGACAGCTGCCGAGAGCTGAATTCCAATGCAAGAAAATTTTCGAAAAATGAATTTTTATTATACAATAATTGTATAGGATGTAGGGTAACTGTATTAGTCAATGACCTGTACAACATTGCTGAGCAAGTTTTAAGGTACATGAATACCTGAAACACTTTTAATAACACAAAAAAGGGAAAGGTAAATATCGCACCTGGTACAGGTTAGGATGTAGGGTAACTGTATTAGTCAGCCATTCCTGAAGTGAATTTCTATGCTAGTCTATCAACTTGCAATTTTCTACACAGAATAAAAGCTTTACAATACAAAAAATGAGAATGAAAGAAGAAGGCAATGACAACTGAAAAGGGAGAAAGCAAATTCTAAATGTCTACTAATTTTCCAGAGGTCGGCCACTAAGTTCCACTCATCGGCCATACTTGTTCCAATAGTCGGCCATAAGAAAATTTGAGGTCATAATTACTCCATAAAGACAGAAAAGAATTTACATGGCAAACAAGCAACTGTAAATGATTATTATATAACAAATACTTATAATGCTGAATTGAATTGATCTTTTCATATTCATTCACACTTTTAGATTGTGAAAATTTACAGTTTATGCCTTTTAAAATAAAAAAAAAAAAAAATTAGTCGAATTGAAAACATAATTTTTTACGTCGGTTAAAAATATAACTTCTTCTGAGTTTAAAAATAATTATATTGAGTACAAATTTAAAAATAATCATTGATACGACAATAATATTTGTTACAATTGAAGGCTTCATTATAGACTAAACTATAGCATATTCCTGCAAACTTAGAACATTTTAAATAAAACCATCCTGGACAATCATCGGAGCCCATATTTTTGAACTGATCTTTCTCGATGTCGCCTGTTAGGTTTTCATTACAAGATTCCCTATTTCAATTTTTTCTTGACAACATTTCGTCGCTTAGCTACTATCTTTGTTTTCTCATTTCTTCTTCGGATTCTTTCTTCTTTTCGTTGTAAAATCGCCAGTTGTTTTTCTTCTTTCTCATTCTCTTTGTTCAATATGAATTGTCTCCATTCATTAGACGATATAGCACTAGGTTCCTTGACTTTACTTGTCCATTTCCTTGCAAATTTTAAAGGTTTTTCCAGATTGGGGAAGCAGGATGTTTTTATTTCTGTATCTGTAACACGTTCTTCTAAATTTGATGAAGCGCGGTCTTTACTACGTGACGTATAATTTCCTATATGTACTGCACTTGGTCCTGCTACATTTCTAGACAATTGTTCTGTTGTTAGATTTCAGTTTTTCTTGAGAATTTGCGTCCATAGTTCTAGTTGTATTGAGAAGTCCTTGCGTTTGTAAGATTTGTGTTAGGTCATAAAAATCTAAGTCCGGAGGTACTGTAGATTCTTCAGACGGGGTGTGATATGTAAGCGACGGGTGAACAAGGATCGGTGTTGATTCGATATTTGATGTAAATGTTGAACTCGCAATACGGTAAGGTTTTATATTCGACGGAACAAGTGTGCCTTCCGAAGTTAAATTGTACAAGGTACCGGGCGTCGGATCTTTAAATAGAATGGGAAGGCATGCTGCGCAGGTTGGTTCATCTGATTCCTGATGGTTATCAACATTTTTCGCTGTTTGAATTATTTCCAAAACTTTATCGGTATTAATACCAGCTTCCGAAAGTTTGTATCTTAATGAACTTATAACATGCTCGGCAGAAGAAAATTTTTCATACGTGATTGTGGAAGAAATAGCAGTATCCACCACATCCGAATTTTGAATGGTATTTTGAATACATTTACTGTAATCTACAGCTGATGGATCAAACGGATACAAGCCACATTTTCGGAAACCATTTTTCATAGCTTTAACTAAATCATCTTTTTTTAGTACAGATTCCAGCATTGGACAAAAAGTCGTTCTGGTTAAGCTTTTATCTGTTATGTCATGGTGGCTTGAAATCCAACTGTTAACTGTTTCCTTCCATCCATCCTTAAGTGATTTAAAGACACTTACATCGGCAGGCTGCATTAGATGAGTCGTATTTGGAGGCAATGCATACAGAATTATATCGTGTTCAAAGCAAAATTCACTCAGTTCCATTGACATATGAGACTTGTGACCATCCACAAATAGAAGAACTGGACGTTGTATTCCGTTGTCTTCAATCCAGCAATCAAGTGTATTAGCTAAATATTCGTAGAACGTTTCCGTTCTCATCCATCCTGTCTCTGACTTCCCGATAATCCAATTCTGTGGTACGGTCATAGCGAATTCTCATGGAAGTCTTACATATGGAAAGACAACCATAGGTGGAAGCATTTCTCCATTGGCATTAAACACAAATAAAACTGTAACAGTATCCGTCTCATTGCCTAAGTTGACCCTAAAAACGTTTTTCCACCCTTTAGGAGCAATCACTCTACCTGACTTCGGGCATAAGCTGAAACCGGTTTCATCCCCATTGAATATGCGACGTGGATCCAGAAAGATTCGTTCTAAATTATTATTCCTCTAAGTCGCTAAACCACTTTTGAATGTACTCTTTAGTGACTACAGCACGACCCTTTGTAAGTCCTTCTGGTTGGCTTAATGTTATTTCCTTATGTCGTTTCATGAAAGAGGAATACCATTTACGCCCAGGTCGACCATTTTTGAAAGGTGTTGTCCTACAGTCATCTTTTATGATTTTCTGAACAGTACCCAGTAAATCATTTTGTCTCATGGGAAAGCCACACTTAGCCAAAGTAATACACCAGTCCACAATTCGCTTTCCTTCTATCTTTGTTAAGTACGTTTCTGGACCCATTTTTTGACATCCTGCCGCAACATTCCCATTAAGATGATCTTGGATTGTTGATCGAGGAACTTTGAGCTTTTTGCTTGCACTTCGTATTGTTGATTTAGCAGTTTGTATTTCGGCAATTGCAGAAAGAAGATCTTCTGTTTTATATTTATGGATTTCACGTTTAGGCCCCATATTATTTTCAAATGCACGCTCCAATAAGTATTAAATGTAACGTATTTCCTATAAAGTGAAATAAAATAAGTTGAATTTTGATATTTTCTTATTCTTCTTATTCTTATTATTGGAATGCCCCGGTTTTAATTACTAAACATTTCCAACTTTTTGTAAATTAACGCATTAGCGCCAAGTTTATTAAAACGTGTGGTGTGACTCAGATAGCGGAATGGTTAACATCGACCACCATTTGCCAATTATGTCAAAAATGTTTGAACAATTTCAAAGATGTCTTTAAAATATGTAGGGATATGGCGGGTATGGTCTCCTACTGTTTTAATCTTTCCACATAAAACTTGATGGGTTAAATGTTTTGCAGAAAAGAGGTGAAATATTAGTGTGGATACATATACAACACTGGTTGCTAATGGGTTAAAACAATAGATAGTTCTAATATTTAATATTTTTATTATGTCCTTCTTTATAGTAAAATAGCAAATACCAAAATATTAAATACCAAAATCTGCAACAATAAAAGATCTCTGAGAGAACTATTATGAGACTTAAATAAATAACAATCTTCTATAACTATTATTACTGACTGTAAAAAATAAAAGTCCCGATCAGACTGTTATCGAAAAATTGAAAAGATAAAAGTCTTGTGAGACTTTTATCATAGTACTAAAATAAATAATAGTCTCTGGTAACTGCAACGGACTGACTGAAATTTATAAAAGTCTTTTAAGACAGTTAACTTGAAATTAAAAAATTAAAAGTCTTATGGGAATTTTATGAAGAAACTGGTATTAATAAAAGTCTATTATAACTCTTAGTACTGAGTTAAAAGTACAATAGTCTACTAAGACTGATATTATCACACTTAAAAAACTAAAACTTCTTTGAGACTGTTAAGACTTAAATAAATAAAAACCTTCGGTAACAGAAAAAAAAAATACATGTAATAAATAACTATTATCTTATGATCTGAAATTTTAAAAGTCTTTTATAACAGTTACATAGAACTAAAAAAAAAGTTAAATTTTAACTGTTATTTCAAGATTTTATCAAAAAGTCCCATAACAGTTACGGTCCCTGAATTATTTACTATTTATTAATTCCTGACATACTGGACAACTACTGGAACACGGAAATATTTCTATGTACCAGTATTCGACCACCCCTGGCCGAATACTGGAATTTACCTGGAAATATGCTCCAGTAGTCCGGCCACCCTAAAAAATTAACTTTTAGAGACATCTTTGACTTCTTAAATATTTTATAATGAGTTTCTAAGCTATTAATAATGTGCAAAAGGTGCAATAGTATACGAAAAACTTACAGAGAATAAAATATTTATAGATTATGGTCACACGACTTCTTAATTTATATTTAAAAAATACCACTTCTTCACTTGGAAAAAGACTGAACGTAAATGATTGTCTTACTTTCACCTTTCTGATAATATTGATGCATAAAAATACTTTTTTATGGATGACAAAATTTAGTCAGCGCCATATTATAGCAAATTTTAGAAAATTTGTCAGCATTCAGAGAAAATAATAAAAGTTACTAATATTTTACTGCAAGATAATAAAAGACAATTGTAACCAACAAAAGCTTATTTCCTGAGAAAATTTCGCATTATGGTCGTAGGTTTCCACAGAAAAATGGTGGTTCAGGCTCTATATAAAGAGGTGCAGTGCCATGGATATCTCTCTTGTGTTTTTGGCAGTTCCAGAGTTTACTTCGTGCGATCCAAATTTAGTGTTTTTTTTTTTTTTTACTTGCAAAAATTGTGAAATTGACTGGCAATCTGCTCATGGTATGTGCAAGTTTGTATGCAATAGCAGGTGGAGGAAATTTTGTGTTTGGTGATATAATTAGTTATTCATGAACCCAAAGTGATTAATTCCTTAATTTATTATTTACGAATTTTATAGAAAAATTTGTTAAGCATTATTTCTTAAATAAAATTGAATTAAGGCTGAAATACAGTAATTAAATTTCAGTGTACAGTTAATTCATGCGAGTTGTCTTTCACCTTCTCATCTTGGGTTTGCTTGGGCATAGATGCGAACTAATTTTCGTTTGCGTTATTAAATTTGTAATTTTTAATAGATCAGCAAAATAAATAATTAAGATTGAAGTACAGTAGTTAATTTCGTGTAGAATTTGTTCATGCGAGTGGTCCATCACCTTCCCATCTCGGGTGTGCTTGGCTTACATACGAACTAATTTTTGCTTGCTTGTTGAATTTGTGTAATTTAGTATATCTTAGGATCTTAGAGTGCATAGAAAAAATCTAAAGAATTTGAATTAAATCGAAGGTAAACTCATTTTAACATTACCGCTACACTAATAACTAATAACGTACTTATGATAATAATAATGAATTAAAATAAAACGAGGAAAAAAACGCCGAAAAAATCACGTTTCTTGTATGCCGGCCCCCTTTATTTTTATTTTTTTTTTTATTATTTGTTGCTATAGCGACAATAGAAATACGCAGTCTGTGAAAATTTTAACTGTCTACTTATAACGATTCATGTGATACAACGGTGACGGACGAGCAGACAGCGAAGTCTTGGTAATGGAGCTCCCGTTGTTACCCTTTTGGTACGGAACCCTAGAAATGGATTAAGTGAGTTATTGATTCCTATCAGTCTTCTCCATTTTAGGACTATTATTTTGATAATTTATTAGAAGGGACTAAATTGTGATACAAATGAATCAGTGCTAAAAAAAATTATTGTCGAAAATAGAGGTTTCTATCTAATATTAGTTAAATTTTGCGTATAAAAGCAGCACTCGCAAATGCTGAATTATTTGAATATCTGAAACCGCAGAAAAGAACATAACATTAATTCCGAAAATATAATATTATAATATTCATATGCATGCAAAGTGTTTCAGATAAAAGTAAAGGGTTTTCCAATAAGAGGTGTTATTTTAATTAGCCCCGCTATTTCGGTAGATGTCACTTTTGGAGCTGCCATTTTTTGACATTTGACAAGTAGAAACTACGACATTAATAAAAATGGAACGATACACGATTCAACAATGCATTGAAATTATTAAAATTCACTATAAAAATGGTGAAAATGTGGCAGAGACGGTTCGTAAAACTCGAACATTTTTGGGTCGTCGTGAAGCACCTTGCCGGACCGCAATACAGAAACTGGTAGAAAACTTCGAGCTGTCGGGACAAGTTAGTGACGCGAAGAATAAAACCCGTGCACGTCGCTCAAAAACAGCCGAGAATATTGCTGCTGTAGCCGAAAGTGTTGAAGAAAACCCAGGTTTGTCCATTCCTCGTCGTTCTTTGGAATTAGGCATTCCACAAACGTCATTAAACCGTATTTTGCATAAATATTTGAGTCTTAAGGCTTATAAAGTTCAGTTAACACAAGAACTCAAGCCGGCCGATCATCAAAAACGTCGAGTCTTTGCTGATTGGGTCCTTGAAATGCATGAAAATGATCCGAAATTCCATCGAAAACTCATCTTGAGTAATGAAGCCCATTTCCACCTCGATGGCTTCATCAACAAGCAAAATTGTCGCATCTGGGGCTCGGAAAACCCAAGAGTTATTGTTGAAAAGCCTCTCTATCCTCAACGTGTGACTGTTTGGTGCGGTTTATGGTCCCGCGGGGTCATTGGACCTTACTTTTTAGAAAATGAGGCTGGAGCAACAGTTACGGTGAATGGATTGCGCTATCGACAGATGATTAATGATTTTTTATGGTCGGAATTGGATGGTATTGATCTGGACAACGTTTACTTTCAACAAGACGGCGCTACGTGCCATAGAAGCAACGAAACCATTGACCTTTTACGGGAAAAGTTTCCGGACCGTGTTATCTCTCGAAGAGGTGATCACAATTGGCCACCGAGATCTTGTGACTTAACACCTTGCGACTTCTTCCTTTGGGGCCATGTGAAAGAGATGGTCTACGCCAACAGCCCAGCGTCGATTCAAGACCTCAAAGATGGAATTCGTGAGGCTATCGAGGACATAGGACAGCCACTTTGCGATTTGGTTATGGAAAATTTCATGAAAAGGATATGGTCCTGTAGGCGTGGTCGTGGTGGTCATTTGGCTAATGTTATTTTTCATTTTTAACGGCATACTTTCCTCTTTATAATGAAATAAAGATCCGATCATTTATCGCAAAAATGGCATTTTTCTTTGAATATCAAAATAACACCTCTTATTGGAAAACCCTGTAGCTTCCGTTATACCTTGCAATCCCCTGAGCTGAGTGGATAAAAAATCATTCCACTATTCGCCAATATTCGCAAACCTTGATGAGTATAAATGAGATACATGAAATGACCTTGCAGCCGTGGGCACAACAACATTAGTTGTGTAAAGACATAGGTTATTTTTAAGCTGTGTAAAACCAACTAATGTTTTTAATAAATATATAAATAATTTTAAATACTTTTTTACACTTAAGGAAGTTTTGAAATTTTTGGATTTTTTAACAACGTACAAAAGTACCTTTTAAATGAAGCATTACTTATTATATTCTGCTCAGGCATTTTTTAGTTACTCAGAAATATTTTAAAAATTTTGTTTGTTTTTAGTTTTTACAAATAAATTTCATAAATATAGTTACTTAAAAAAATAATACATTATTGCTCATTGCAAACGTCACAAACCTCCTCTTTCATCTGAGAAATATCACATTCATCTGACAATCTTATTGGGATACGATGGATTCCTGGGAGTATCCTGAACACACTTTCGCTCAACCCCGCCCCTCCCCCCTCATCATACTAAAATTTACGTTCGAACGAAATTGTTTTGTTTAACAAAGAAAGTATAAATGGTTAAGTACTTCCAAACATATCTCGGAATCAAACATTCAATCCAAAGAGGACATTTCAGTACGTTAAAACAAAAACAGAATTAGCTACGTATCTGCTTTCGTTGAAAAGTATTACTTTTTTTATGCTATCCGAAAAGTGAAAAGAATAGAAATGCGCATTTTGTAAAACGGGAACCACACACGCAGAACCAGCAACTGAAAGCGGTATTGATTAACCGTTAAAATATTGTTATTATTTTCTATATCGATTTAAGATACCGCCAGTGATATCAGTATTTTCACTTGCACCTGTACAAAAACCGAAACAAATCGGTGCTATTTGAGTACTGATATTAATTATACCGAAACCAAATACCGATATAGCGATGGGACAGAACCCTGGTCTACAAAACGATAAATGAAGCGTGGTGAAGCCGCGCGAGGCTTCATCAACAGATAAAAAAAAATTATTGCACGTTAATCCTATGAGAGTGTTCATAATAACGCTTGGGAAGCGAGCGATGTGGTGTAACAGACGGTGTCTTTCCAAGTAAACTTTATATTAACACCGTAGCTTACGTCACTAAAAGAAAAGGAAATTTTAATAAAACCACGCGAAGCGCGGTCTACATAAGCAGGAAAATCTAAAAAGCCGGTATTTAAACACTCAGTAAGATCGCCATGCTTACATAGGCGCATGCAACCCATGCTGATCAAAATAACAATCGGCATTACAAAATAAATAAAATAAAAATTATTAAAACTAAGTAAAATGCAAATGTAATAGGTTGCATAGAATATCATCAACGTTTGACGATCTGTGAAGTATACCACCTACAATAAATAAATACAGATGCGTTGAAATAATCCACCTGGATGTTCCTTCACTCTCGCCGCAATTAATAAGATAAGATAATAAGTTAAGATTGCCATGATTTAAAGTGCACTTTCCCGAAATTATTGCAATTAAAAGTTAATCTGTCAATCAGAATTGTCAAACCGAATTGTCAACTCAACACCTGCTAGGACAGATGGCGTAGATTTACGGTCCTTTATAGTAGAAGAATATTGGCTTATGGTGAACATAGGCGTAGTTAAAAGAACTGAGTAGATAAGTTAGGCCTTGTATACACGAATGAGAGATAAGAAATTGTTTTATATGAAAATAGATTTATCACGAGGAGAAAGAGAAGTGAGAAGTTAATATTAATGTAGAGCTTAATATTAGGTTGAGGCAGAGAGTAAGTGTTGAGAACATAGGTTAAGTGGATACGATAGTTATAGTTGGTTAGTGGGTGCACGGCTTTAGGGATTGCCATCGCTGCAAACCGAACACAAAATTCAGTATAATAAGACTGGAGATAGAAATAAATTAATAACAAGTAAAAAAGCTAGAATTGGTCTAAGACCAATTCTTATGATACCCTATATGAATGCCCGTATTAAATTTCGTATGGTCACCGATCTATTCAAGTTTGATTTTGAAGTTGTTTGTCGCATATATTTCTAGAATGGTTTGTCACACAGAAAAAATGATCATAACCAAGTTTATAGGATTTCGTATTCTGCAGAAGTTTTTAGTACAATAAAAATGTCTTGGACTGATTGTTTTCAACGTATACGTAAAAAACCTAAATTTTTATATGGCAACACCAAGAAGGAGTTGCCCGATTTAGTCCGTTTTTGACATTTTATTTGATAATGTAGTAGAAACATCATGTACGAAATTTCAGCTCTCTACGTCGACGCATTCTCAAGCAGTGTCCAAATATATAGCGGAAAACGAAATTTTTATATGGCAACTCCACGAAGGAGTTGCCCGATTTGTCTCATTTTCGAACATAATTTTACTTTTTTTTTAAAGTCTGTGTACAAAATTTCAGCTCTCTACGTGTTCGCGTTCTCAAGTTATCGTGCGCACAGACGGACGGACGGACGGACGGACGGACGGACAGACGGACGGACATGCAAAAATCGAAATAACTTTTAATATTATGAATGGGTGTCCAATCCATTTTGCTCTACCATCATTATTTCGAGGTGTTACAAACGGAATGATTTCATCTAGGGTATAAAAATGATAAGAAATGAAGTAAAAGGGAAACGTGTATAAGTGGTTGTATCTCCAAAAATACGTGAATAAAAAGATTACAGAAATCATCCTGCAAGGAACAACGGCGGAGAAAAATTTGTGAGGTGAAGGAAGGAGAAAATCTATAAGAGAAGCTTGCTCAAAAGAAGCAAAGTGGAATACACAGTAAAGTAGCATTGCATTTAATTAATGTTTTTTGTACAATAGCTGTTTGTATTTTGGCTGAAGGGACAGTCCATGCGAGTGGTGAACAGGATGCTGTAAAACAAGACGAGCCGAGTTCCAGTAAGATGCCGGTGCTTAGCTAGCAGCAAAATTGAAGTAAAATTACAATAGTAAAAATAAAACACGATATTTGGAGGATACGCGTCAGCGGGATGATATTTGACCTGTTACAAGTAGCAGCAGAATTTAACTGGAAGCTGTCACCCGAATTAAGATAAATTCTCTTTTGTTATGCAGCTTAGGTGGATATTAAGGCAGCTTTCACACGTGGATTTATATTTAATTCAACCCCAGTCCGTCTGAAAGAAATAACACAAAAATAATCTTTAGTGTTACACCTCGAGGTACGCACATTTCTTATATAGTCTGTCCTGTGTGCGGTGTTTCACCCGAATGTTATTGATGGTCATGTTTAGACAAGCAAACACATTTATATGGGGGGGGGGGGGGGGGGGGGAGAGAAACCGTCCGGTTTTCGAAAAACGGGACGTAAAGATATAAAGTGCAAAAAGCGCAGAAAGGGTTACATTTTTGTTATACAGTGTAATAGGCTATTTTAAAACGAAGCTTTGTGGAATCTTTACTCCAATTGGTGTTAGTGAAATTTAAACTCTGTTGAGTCATAATTTCAAATCGAATATAAGGACAGGGAAAATTTTTAGACCATTGGAAAATTTCAACGATTATAAATATAAGAAATTTTAAGTCATCATCTAAGGGTGTAACGCTTATGAGTTGCAGGGTGATCTATAAAACCGTATCCAAATCGGAAACCGTTAGGTCTTCTTTCGCTCCACCCATCAATTTTTTTGTTTGTGTAATATCCCACACTGGACACCCTGTATGTATATGATGAAATTCTTCTTCTTCTTTATAGGGTCATAAGAAAAATTGCGAAAAGAACAGTGTTACACTACTTATCACATACCATATTTTTTCTTCAAAACCTGACGGTTTACCATGAAACTGAGAGCCTTGTTGTGAACACTAGAAGTAGCAATGATCTTCACCTCGCCTCGCTCAACTCTTGATGGAGCCTCCACGGCCTTGCCTCGCTTCATTGTGCACGTATCTTTATTTATACGAGATAGAGATTGACAAAGACAAATTTAGTAAAATTTGTGCCATTTTACCATTGGATTTCCAAACAAAGCAAGATCATTAATTGCTATCACGAGTAGTGGTTCTGGCTATATAATGCAGGTATACCGGTATGGTTATTTAACGATATTATGGATTAAGGTTAGAGCTATATATCGAGACTAGGTACTAGTTAGGAAATATCGATATTAAGTATTGGTATAAGTAATACCGGTACAGTTATCAACCGGTTGTATGGATAGAGTTTCCGCCGTATATCGGTATAAGTAATACAAAAACTCTTATAATACCGGTATTCAGTCCCTGCTTAGAACATTTATTTTTCTCTGAAAATTAAACCTTTTCACTTTTCATAAAACGTCAAAATATTAATGAAGTTGTATACCATTTAAAATGATGAAAGATCCTCTTTAGAACTTGTCCTCAAGTTTGATCTTAAGATTTCCGTGATAAGACTTATGAGGATATAAGTGAAACACGAAAAATCTTAAAGAGTATCTTTTAGGAGAAAGCATATCCGTTACCGCCGGAATATACAACCCATGAACAAAGTCTCAAAAAGGGTCTTAAATACTTCAGGAGTTTGTCATCTAAAAATAGGTTCTATTTTTTCGAACGCTGAAATTTCCATAAATTTGTTCTACATGCTATTTTTTTTTATAAAACTCTTACAAAGAAAACATATTTAGCTGCAATGTCCTTTAATTTCATTTTTCTGTTTAAGCTGAAATATTAGTTCTTCCTCAATGATGAGTGTACAAAAACAGTGAGAGTGAGCTCTTAATGCATGGCTGTAGCCGACCCGTTAATGCCTTTTAATGTGTCATCGCCGCCGACTGTATATGTGTCTGCGCTTATTTGACAAATATATTCTGTTATAAAGAAATATGGAAGAATATGGAAGATAAATGCAAGAAATTTAAGTAAGCTCTATTCACTGAAAATGGAAAAAATGGGATTAGTCGCGATACGTAGGAAATAAATGTATTAACCATTTATCCAAGAAACTAAAGAACTTTCTTATATGGAGCCTATTATACGGGATTCAATTCAAGATGAATTGATACGTGAAGAAGTATTTACATAAGCTCCATGAGTAAGAAATGTTCTATATAAAAATAAAAGAAAATATTCAGTCAGGTGAATTTTCCGACCAAAATCACGACTCAAGTCACAAAAACTCAACACCAACACCAAACCGTCAATATCTCATGTCAATTGTTTATCAAAAATGTTTCCCATATGCTCTAATCTGGTAAACATGATTTCCTAGTCTTTTTGTTTTTTAGTTGCGTAAAGATCCATTCCGTTGATTTTAGTAGGGTAAGGTGGGGCGTATTTGTCACTGGGGCACATTCGTCAGTGTCATTATTTCTAACTTCTGAGAATTTTTTGTCCTCCTTTGTGTGCCGACAACGCATGTTCAAGCTTGATTCACATTACATTGTAGCTTAGTAGTTCTATTCTGACCTTTAAGCGAGCTGCAAGTGTTTTTGTGTTTCAGCAGTTTTTTGTGTAATTTTGTGCTAATAAAACGTAAGTATTTTAACCACTTTAATTTGGAATTTTTCTAGCTATTACAATTTTGATTAATTACTTAATATGTCTTTTACAATCTAATATATTTATTGTTTAAAAAATGTGTGTTTTTAGGAAAAAATTGTAATAATATAAAAAAATGTGTACAATGGGGAACATTCGTCGTAACAACATGGGGCACATTCGTCGCGCGACGAATATGCCCCACATTTTTTTATAGAAGAAAATACTTGAACTAAGGATTGATTTAAACTTTTATTTTAAGGAAAATGGTACGCAATTACAAACCAAAAACAAATAAGCACTTTCGGATGTACTGCATAAAACCGAAACACTAACCTCTGCCGCTGTAAAATATAATTTAAAAAGGCAAACAATAAATTCACGTTTAATGCAAATAAAAAAGAAAGGAAATGCCGGCTCTACTAGACAAGCTCCGGTAGATTCCGGACACAGCAGTGATGATGACGATAACCACAGGCAATATCAGAACAAATACTCATCTAATCAAGTGTTTTCAAAATGCCAGGAAGATGAATTAGCGAGTTATTTGAAAAATTGTTCGAAATTGCATCACGGATTGACATACTCAATGCTAAGGAAATTTGCCTATGACTACTCTAAGTGCAACAACCTAACTTATCCTAAATCTTGGGATATAAAGAAACAAGCTGGCAAAGATTGGCTGTTCGGTTTTTTGAAAAGAAATCCATCTATTTCGTTAAGGAAGCCCGAAAACATAAGTTTGGCCAGATTAAATGGATTCAACAAAGAAGCAGTTGGTTCCTTTTTCGAAAATTTAAGGAAATTGTATGAACGACATCATTTTGCAGCGAAAGACATATATAATCTTGACGAAACTGGCATAACAACAGTTATGGAATCTCCAAGGGTAAAAATAATGGAAGCATAAAGAACTAATCTTACTTCTAATTTTTTTAGGTCATTGCTGAGAAAGGATTGCGGGCGGTATCACAAGCTGTGTCTGCCGAAAGAGGCAGCTTGGTAACGATGGTAGGTATAATAAGTGCAAACGGAAATCATTTGCCTCCGATTTATGTTTACCCTCGTATAAGAATGAATGAACGCTTTTTTACTGCTGCCTTGACTGAATCTCTAGCTCTAAACAGCAAAAGCGGATGGATGATTGCAGAAATTTTTCTTGATGTTTTAAGACATATCAAGAAAAATACAAATTGTATGAAAGAAAGTCCAATATTGTTGCTTCTCGATAATCACTCATCACACTGCTCCTTAGAAGCCATTATTTTTTGTCGTGAAAATCGAATTAATTTGTTGACCTTTCCACCCCATACGTCACATAAGTTGCAGCCACTCGATGTCACAACTTTTGGTCCATTCAAAAAGTTTTGCAAAACCTCTTTCTCTGATTTCACAGTAAATAATCAAAAAGCAATATCAATATATGAAATTACAGAACTGACCGCTCAACCATTTTTGAAGGCTTTTTGTCCTGAAAATATTACAAGGGGTTTTGCAGAATCGGAAATCTTTCCATTCAATTCGAATATATTTTCGAAGTCGGATTTTTCGGGAGGACATTCATGTAGCGATAATGAGTATAGAAATTCCATCGACAAGTTCTGTGACTGTTGCAACTAATCCAGAAATTTTACGTCCGTATGCTAAAATAACTGCAAAGAAAACAAATGCGCGATCTGGAAGGTCTTGTATTTTCACGGATACCCCTGAAAAGGAAAAAGTTGAAGAAAAGCTTGAAGAAAAAAGCAGAAAGGAAAATAAAACGGAACTAAAAAAACGAAAAGCTGCTAAAGTAATAATTTTTACATCTACTGAGTCAGTGGACGAAACCGAAGTGTCTTATGCTGAGTCTTGTACGTCTGGTGGCAAATACGTAGATTTTGATGATGAAGATGAAGGTTGTATAGAATCGACAGAACTGAGTAAAATTTTTTTTTTATTTTTATTTAATTCTCTCCATTTTATATCTTGTATGCAAAATTAAAAGATATCTTGTTGCATATATTAAATAAATTATTGAATTGAATTGAATTGAATTGAGTAAAGAACTAACTGCTGATGAAGTTTTATCATTGAATAATTTTGTACTAGCTAAATTTGCGATAAATCGGCCAGTCTTTTACGTTTGCCAAATTATTTCTATTGAAAATAATTTATTCACCGTGAAATTCTTCAGAAAATGTGCAGGAAAATATATCTTCATTGAACCCAGCATTGAAGATGTTTCTTTCATATGAAGATCTGACGTGGTAATGAAATTACCAGAACCAATTCATCCACAAGGTACATCGAGAGCACATAAGTATATTTGTGATATCGATTTATCAAAATATTATATAAAATAAATAAATAAGTATTATTTGATTATCTATTATATTTATTTAATTTTTCCGGTGATTAAAATGAAGATCTCCCTTTTTGTTTTGTTATATTACTTTTTTTGAAATAATTTGTGAAGTTTCATTATTTTTTTCTAATATATATACATTGTTATTAATAAAGTCGTGTATTTACTCCTCAGACGAATATGCCCCTCCCTTGGACGAATGTACCCCACCATGGGGCGGTTTTGTCACTTTGGTAAAAAAAAATTAACTGTCAAAACCAAAGCTTTAATCTGACAGAAGCCTGAAATTTAGTGAACTAATTTAACTATAAATGTTTTTATTATATTTGTAAATATTCTGCTTTTTAAAAGAATTTACTCTTTCTTCAAAAATGTCAATTGAAAAAGTAGTGACGATTGCGCCCCACCTTACCCTACACAAACTCTTTTTTTTTCGTAAAAGTCATACAGTAAGACACAACCCATAGTGGTTTTGCCAATAATTATATCTTGATTTCTTGCAGGTAGGTAGAAGCAAGTTAAGACGGGAGAAGTAGGTATAGGTATACATCTTTAAAAATCGACTTACATACCTCAAGGAAATATACTAGGTTCTCTCTGTACAGACAAAAATATCATCGTTGTTAGGACAATCCGTAAGGCTTTCTTTAAAATAATACCGCTAATAATTGATAATTTTACAAAATACTGACATTGTATATTGACATAATAATTTCGGAGTCAAGGAGTGTACATAAAGTAAAAAAAAATGTTTAACAAGTAATGGGGACCTGCTTTATGTACATATAGAAGCTTTATTGAATTCACTTCTGAAATAAGATATGCTAATGGCCCGAGTCCCGCTTTTTGATAGGCAGTGCCATAGTAAATCCATGGTTGTCATATTGACAGACAGAACCTAATTTGCCGTAATTATTTTTCTACGATCAATTTTTTAAGGATTATTGGCAAAGAAATTCCACAAAAATATGTTATTTGGAATTCGCTATAATGGAACATTTCGTAGATATTAACCTTAAAATACATAGGTACCTATAAGTATATTTTTAACAAAAAACCACTTTATTTAATAAGATTAAAATAGTCCATCGTGTCTTTAAGCAAAGCAATCCTTCATGAACTCAACCTATTAAATCGTTTTTATAGTAAAGGTTGTAAATTAGATCTATAGGAAGCACTTTTTGCAAATCGCAACGTGAACGATGACGACTTTAATGAGAGGGGTTAATGGATTAAGACATTGAATAAAAAATCACAAAATAAAATTGAAAACTTTCCAAGATAAAAGCATTTTCGCACACAAAAGTTTCCTATTCATTACTCAGGAAACCAGAAAACAATACATTTTCTTCACGCCGAGTGTGGTCGTCAGCTGCGAACTTTTTAATTAAGGTTACAAAAAACGCTACAAGTTTACTGCCCTCTTTGTTTCCGAAGGGATTATCCTGTTTTATCCACACTTTATGTAGCTGAATCTGATGCTGAAAAGAAAATTCATGCCCTGAGTAATTTTTATGTAGACGTCCATAGTTCATGTTCTTCATAAAAAAAAAAAAACAAAAAAAAAATAAAAAGAGATAAAAATTCCATAAATGGAGAAATGAATTGTGTAAGTAATGACTTTGAAGACAAATGGTTTTTTCTTGTTTTTTTGTTAAGAGCTGGAGGATGAATCCGATAATCGTATTTAGTTGACAGCTACAGAATTTTACGTTGTGAGAATTTTTTTCCTTTTCCATATTTGAATGACTGCGTAATTAATAAAATTCAAAAAAATAAAATAGAACATTTGACACAAAGTTGGATAGAGCCGTTAAAATTGTGCGAGTATAAAGTGATTTTATCAATAGACAAAACACGTAAAATTTTAAGGTGCTAAACGCGTGAAGCATCTTAATTCTAGAGCCCTTAAGTAAGGTTTGGCTGTACGCGTTTTTAATATGACATAAGAATAGATTAAATTTATCAAAGCTAACAGTTATCCTGTTAGAATCAATGGCTTTAGGGTTCTGAACATGCAAAAAAAAATTATATGTATATATTTAAAAGTGATTATGTATAGCATATAACTTCCCAGGAGTTCAAATTCGGAATATAAATACAATTATACTATCTGTGGCTCAAAAACAAAAAGGAAAGATCGAATAAAGGAAGGTCACCAAATTGGTCCAAAAGGTAATATTTTGGGTGAGAGTCTGAGTAACGTGAAGCTATGGGAGTTATCTGCAGCCCAGCATGACTTTTAGCCAGCGTTGAAAAGATTTGAGGGCGACGTTCGAAACGCAACCTGACGCCTGCCTTGACACATAAAAAAACATATTGTTACAAGCGTGGCCTTTGCTCGTTATTGAAACACAATATTTTAGTAATAATTCACAAGTGATGTTTATTTAGCCAATACTTTCACAAAATTCACAATCAATCAAATCAACTCTTCTGTTATCGCCAGTACTGTGCATCTAATTATCGCAGTGCAAATAGTTTACTTCGTTCATTTCACTGTCTGAAATAAGATTTGCCTCCTGGATGTGAGAAGCGCCGTATTTATACTTTACATATTATGCTAGAACCTTTTCTGAATATTCCGTTCTCCGAACCCAAATTTTAGTAAGATGTCACTAACCTAAAGTTGTTTCCATTTCCAACAGATGTCGCTTGTGTCACTTTTTGATCATAGCAATATGATGTTGTGTAAAAAGGATTGAGATAAAAGGCAGATATATGAGTACATGAAGGAGAAAAGCTAGAATTGATCTAAGACCATATTTTATGATATCCGAGTTGAACGCCCATATGAAACTTAATATAGTCTGTGTCTGTGAAATATTTCCTTTTAAAATGGTTTTTCGTATATATTTTCTGAAAAATTTGTCGGACAGAAAAAATGGTTATAATAAATTCATAGGATTTCATATCCTGAAGAACTGTTCTGTACAACAAAAAACCTCTACGATTGATCATTTTCATAGTATACGTAAAATAAAATACCTAAATTTTGACATGGTAACACCAAGAAAGGGCTGTCCGATTTAGTCCCTTTTTGAAATTTTATTTTCAATTGCTATGAACACAGTATGCCCATATTTCAGCTCTCTACGTAAACGCTTTCTCAGGCGGTGTTTAAGAATATAGGGAAATTGCTGTAAGGCGACCTTAAGAAGGAATTGCCCGATTGGTCCCATTTTCGAGCTTTTTAAAAAAAGCCCGTGCGCAAAATTTCAGCACTCTAAGTGAACGCGTTTTCGGTTATCGCGAGGACGGATAGAGGGACCGACGGACGGACGGACAAGCAAATAGCAAAATACCTTTTGCTCTACAATCATTATTTTCAAGTACCACAAACGGATTGGCAAAATTAGTATACCCCAAGTTATATAGAATACAAGGTAATATGAAATATGATTTCGAACCGTGTTCTACCATTTGGTGACGTAATATCGTGAAATGTATAGGAATGTATAGTACAGAGAAACAAAACCCTCTCTCCTGCCTCTGTCTTTCCTATAAAAATTTATATACATACATTAATCACAGAATTACGTCACAGGCTATCAGCTGCAATGTGTCAAAATTTTGGTGGGAATACCTACATATATACCTTGGTACATCCTATGATTTAATCATCTATGCTAGGGTATCATTATCATTAATTACGGGGGATGCAGACAGGGTTCTGCCTCTCATCTTGTCACTGCGACCTATAATATCTATTGTGACATTACCCCTGGATGCCCCAGGGCGGCCATTCGAACTTAAGGTCCTTGATTAAGCCTATAATATTCTTTAGGGCCATTTTTATGGCGTTTCGGCATAACGTCTGAAATTGGGTTAGCCATGGGGTCCTCTATGAAATCCTGGAGGACTTTCATGTGACCAACCAGATTATTTGTACTTAAGAGGTTTTCCCTTTGTAGCCTTATTGCACTAAGTATGGCCTGCTCCCTAACATTCAAATGTAAGGGTAGCAGGTCCAACATAGCCTCTAGGGCCGCAGTTGGGCAGGTACGCATGGCACTGGTTACTCCTAGACATGCAAGCCGTTGTAGTTTTTGCAAACTAGCTTGAGCTGTCTTTTGCTTTGTTTTTGGCCACCAAACGAGTGAGGCGTATGTGACCATGGGTCTTATAATATATGCTAGGGCATAAAAAGGGGAATCTATGAACTGAAAAATTTCGGCCATGTTACCATTCGGAAATAGAACTAAAGTCGGAATTTTCTAGGCAATAACGTCGTGCAAAACTTCTTTCGTGACATTTTGTAAAAAAAAAATATGTTCGCTCCGACTCTTGCAGAAATCTAGAACATATTTCATATATTTGTTCAATTTCACTAATGTATATCATCGAACTTGCTTTCGTAAAACCTTCACTATATTCAAAGAAGCAATAATACATTAGGATAGGTAAGACAGGTGTCGCTAGAATTGGCTGTCCTACTCCACTTAGAATATATCTGAACTCTTTACTTTGTAGTTCCCATAGACTTCAAAAGAAGTAGATACCTACTCATCAAAGCGGGCCACTTACAAGTACGTGTTAAAAAGATTCGATTTCCTGGGAATCTTTGTACCTCGTACAGAAATCGTTCGCCGCTATTAACAGTCTTCTAGCATGGTCTCGAATGGCTCAGCGCTCCGTATTAACCCCTACTAGATTCCTGATATTTGTTCTACTATCATTAAGCAGTTCCTTGTGCTATTCCTGTCATAAGCAGGCCATAATTGTTACGCGATAAGGCAGCTTTCCCTGCTGATCCACCAGAGGCTTGCCGTTTGATAGGCGCCCTGATAACCTCCTCTTTTAAAGCTCCGTTTGGGATACTCACATAAGCTACTGCTCATCAGCCATCTCGTTTACCGGGATGTCCCTGTGGCCAGGTAGCCAGTATCCCTCACCTTTTGCCATGAAGTATCAATAATAATATATAATCGTACCGCTGGGGAACTCCAGAAACTTAACCAGGTTTTGCTACACTACTGCACTGTACAGGAGACTGTTTGGTTATATCAGACTATCTATCACCAACAGCGACGTCTTCTGCTATCTTCTTCAACAGTGCCGTGCCAATAGGAGATAGTTTCTACAAACTGTATTGTGTTCGCGAGCAATTAATTCAGCTTAAAAAATAACTGGTATGATACAATCTGTGGTTAAGCGTCCAAAAGTATTCCGGGGACAGGTTGTCCCAATAAATACCTGCCTACGACGATAGCAGCGGAATGCTATACGCGGAGGATTGAGATCAAACTCTCCTTGACTCTCCTTGCCTTGAGATTTTCTTCAAGACCATAAGATTTAAGCGCGAATTACAATTACGAATTCGACTTCGGCTTCGACTTTGCTCAAATGGTAAATATATGTCGCAGGATACAATTGCAACTTCAACTTCGACTGCGACTACAACTGAGACTAAACTTTGCTCAAAGTGAAAAGTTGGTGTCGCCTGTGGTCAACTTCAGTTCAATTATATCTTTCAATTAGACGACACTTCTAATTTGTTTAGTTTGTGTTTGTATCGGCTGTGGAATCATCATGGAAGAAAAATTGATAGAGTTAGTTAGGGAGCAGCAAATATTATGGAATATTAAATGCAAAGCATATAAAAATATCCACGTTAAGGAAGAAGTGTGGAAGGAAATCATCGAGTCACTAAATATTACTGGTAAGCGTTGTTAATGTACATTAAATTAGCGTTGTTTATACGCATTCTTTCTTTTCGTTGGTTATGCATATAAAATTGTTTGTTTTAACTGAAAGGGCCCAAAAGATATGAAAAAGTTTGCGCGACAAGTATAGGGTAGAAAAAAAAAACGGCCTCAGGGAGTGAAGCTACTTGTGGCACCGTCTGGCTATATTATGCCCAGCTGAAATTTTTAGATTCTAGTCTGCAGCCAAGAAGGGAAGGGTAATAAATATTTTGTTCAATTTATTTGTCATTCTTATGCAAAAAAAAATTAATAGAACAAACACAGCTGAAAGATATGTGTCAGTAGCAGCCCGTACAAATATTTCAGTGGAACCTGATGTCTTTTTTTATGACATCATTGAAGAATACTTATCGTCTGACATAGCACTACCATCATTCCATGCCATGATATTGACGATTTAACACCTTCATTCAAAGATTATCAATTTTCAACACCAACTAAACCAGGCCCCAAGAAAGGAAAAGCTGTCGCCTGAAGAACGATTATTGAAAAAGCTGGAAATGAGTTTTCCCAACTCGTGAGGATGTTATGAAACCAAGGAGCTCCATCAATGTAATTTTTTATTCAGTCGCGTTTCAAATAGAAGAGAACAATATAAATAAATTGCAATTTATGAAGCTCCAGCAATAGATTTTTCACAATAAAATGAAGGCTATAAGTGAAGCTCATTGCAATAACAATGAAAATTTGTGTGAAATCTCCTGAACTTTTTTTTTGTAAAAGCTTTAATTTAAGGATTTATTTTTTTCGGTGGAGGTTTTTTTGTTAGCCTAAGGTTAATAATATGTATTTGATTATTTTAATATTTGTTGTTTTAATTCCTAATTAAATAACTTTTTAAAACATCTCGTATCCTAAGAGCATTTTTGGAAGCATTCAGTCCAGTATTTTGCCTAAATGGTCTCGGCTGTTGTGTTTCTTGACGCCAAAGACCCTGCACTATGGTTTCATTCTCTAAATGATCTACATAAGATGGGGGGCAGTAAGCGTTGTAATGCAATTTGCAGAAATTGTGCAGTAAAACCACTCCTTTCACTATTTTAACGACGTTTTCAGGATAACAATTTATAGTCGTAAATAATATATGACATTTACTGGTTTAGACACCGAAGGAATTCTCAATAAACCTACGAGACTTTGAAAGCCTGGTATTAAAATTTTTTTCGTCAGTCTGCAATTCTCTTCCGGGAAAAGATCGCATTTAATTCCTCCTCAGTGGAAAATCACTATCTGTGACAAAATAATGCGGTAACATTATATATGAATTTGCAAGTGTTTATCTTATCTCCTGGGAGCGGTAGTATCTCATTTAACACTTGCTTTCCGAACACACTGTTTTAGAAAACTCCCCCATCACTTCGGCTTCCGTATGCACCGACAGCAATTGCAGCGAAACATAATTTTAGGCCATAAGCAGCTAACAAGGTTATGCAGTGATATCCTTTGTAATTAAAATATTCGGAACCAGCATTCGGAGGACACTTAATATTAATGTGTTCCCTATCAATGGTTCCTACGCATTTAGGCATTCCGCTCGAAGTATAAACATCGTCAGCAATGCGTCTCCAGTCGTCTTCATTAGGTTGCGACAGAGAAATAGCAGATAATTCTTCCCACAGGCTGTCGCATGTCTCTAGTATGATATTCTCCACAGTGCAAATAGCCCTTTTAATTGCCCAAGATAAAATCTGCCTTGGAGCTTCATGCGCCAGGTAACTGCAATTGCATCATATTTTGAAATACTGTCTGGTGCCATAATATTATGAAATACTTACATGATAGTAAGAACCAATCTACTTTCTGGATCAATAGCTTCTCTTCTTGAATTTTTCTTAAGTTTCGAGCTAGTTAACTGCCAAAGCAGGGTAAATTGTGGTACGCCCATCCGCACAACCTTACAAAATTTCGACTCATCTCTTCTTCTTATAACACTAAATCTCTGTGTGAAAAAGCCGTGAACTTCCCTTTTATGTTTATCAAATATCTCCCGTATCCAAATCATCCTTTGGCTTTGTGAAATTACACGTAAATTCATAAAAGTCTTATATACGGAACAAATTAATAAAAAAAATTGAACTTGATCACAAAAATCCATCTTAATACGATAAAAGCAGATGTCAGATGCAAAATGACAGAAGCAGCAGTTCAAGCTTTAATTTAATTATACATTTCACCTCAGCGTCGACTTCGAATGAAAATCAAGTCGCAGTTGACAGATCATTGTAATTCTCATTCAGAAGAATTTTTCGAGAGGATAAATTCAGGCTGTCCCAATGACAGGAGCTCCTGAGCACTTGAACCAACTGCATTGCGGAATGTCAATGTTACCCGATATATAGCTGAATGTTGCGGATGTGGCCAATCTCCAACAGAAACTATGTAAGCCACCGCTAACGTCCGCTAATCTGGTCTGAACAGTACAAACAACTAATTAAATTAAGGACGGGTCTGTGAAATAAATGTCTATATTATTAAGAATTACTATAAAATTTGTTATGCTGTCGCATTTTCTGACAATCTTTTATTTTAATTTTTTGTTTGAATCCTTTCTCTTCGGCAGGAGATAGACTATTTACATTGTTTTTTTTTTTTTTAATTTGTTTTTACAATTTTTTATAATATCAAAAGCCTACCTACCGAAGCTTTCCTTCGCTCAGCAAAGTCTTACTAGAGGATAATTTCGAAGTTAATTTCACTAGATATATAAAAACTTTGGTCAAGGGTTCGTAAATGTGTGACTCTGTACAGGCGTGCCGCCACAGGTTCACCAGCTATTGATCGCAATTGGGTGCTGTCAACAAACACTTCATTCGGTAAAACTTTTTTTTTTTCTAACAAATACCATTCGAATACTTATTTCGTTCGGCATTAATTCACTTTATAAAAGTGCAGTAAGGGCAAATTTCACAATTCGGAATTATTTCGCTCGGCCTTATTTCTTCGTGTACAAGCGAATGTTCTGTTTTGATAATTCCCATTGATACTAATAGAAAAATGAATAAGAGCGCCAGTTGAGTAGCTAGGAATCGGTATCCAGAGGTATGCCTGGTGTACTTACTCGCATATCAACAGATGAAGTGTTTGACGAGTTAGCTAATACCGCCCGCAAAATGGCGTGATTTACGTCCGTAAATATGAAGAAATAAAAATAATATTTTATGCCCAATTTCTGCATTTTTTTATTATTGAATATAGGTACATAACCCCGCCCCCTCTCCTAAGATAGCACCCTGTGTGCGCCACTGGTCACAACCTCTATAAAGCTCTCCAAACCAAAGTTATAAAAAAAGAAGAAAACATCTTTCAATAGGAAAATTTATTGCACAATTGACGCACTAAAATAAATTAAAAAGGCTGGATATCATGCTATAAAACAATTGAGAAAAAAAAACAAATAAAATGATATTAAATATTTTTTTTTTCATTTTCGCAGAATTTGTCACTGTGGTGTCCTTGTTATAATAAAGGAAATAGTCCAGGACATGTTACTCAGGTATTCACGTCGTTAAAGCAACCAAAAAAAGTTCGTGAGAGTTTTTCATGAAAGGAATAAGAGTTATGGTGAAATGAAAGTTCTTGACCCAAAAGAGTGTATATATAGCAGTAGCAGGAGAAAGTTCTTAGTTTGCTAAAGTCTATGGGGCTAATGGCATAAGAGAGGCAGAACGGACGGAACAAAAAAGTTTGAGAAAAGAATTCGTACGAGGAACTGCCGAAACAGGAAAAGAATACAAAATTAAGTAATGTGTGCATTCTTACTTTTTTTTTATATCCGTTCTGTTTTTGTGTACAACATTATTATACCCTAGATGAAAGCATAGAAATAATGCTGGTAGAGAAAATTTGATCCTTGAATGTCCCTCCGTCCGTCCGTCTAATATTTTGCACATCCTCACAATAGCTCGAGAACATGTACTTAGAGAGTTGAAACTAATCCGACAACTACTTCGTAGCGCTGTCATACAAAAATTTCGTTTTGCACTATATCTTTAGACACTGCCTGAGAAAGCGTCTACATAGAGAGCTGAAATTTGATATATATGATGTACTCATATCAATAGTAATAAAAATTATAATTTCAAAAAAGGTCGAAATCGGGTAACCCTAATTAGTTGTTGCCATTTAAAGTTTCGTTTTTTTTACGTATACTGTGAAAACGCTCAGTCGTAGAGGAAATTGGTTATAACAAATTTTATTGTCCGACAAGCCGTTCTAGAATAACATGAAAAATCACTTCGAAAGTCAAACTTGCACAGATCAGTACCATTCGAAATTACATACGGGCATTCATCTATGTATCACAAGAATTGATCTTAAACCAATTTTTGGCTTTTTTGTTTGTTTTTCTTTTTTTTTTTAAATTGCAATATTAGGGTAACCAAAATATAAACCAAGATCTGCCGGCGTTTTTTTCAGTCAGTTCTGGGTGAAGAGCACGCCGCGCTGTATATGATAGTTATTTTTTTTAGGACTAAGAAAAAAATTACCTAGAATTTTTGTCTGTGAATTTAAATTTTTAGTGTGCCGTTTTAGTTATGTACTGGGTAAGTGTTTGAAGTATGCATGTGTCTTATATGTATATGTAATAATATGTATATATGAAAAAAAAAGTTAGGAAGCATGTACAAGCATTTACAGCAAGCAATTCGAAGAAGGTAGGTTTGGGAGATATGGTACACTTTTAAATGGGTGATATGGTACAAGCCATATCACTCTATTTGCGCATAAACAGATAGCTTCCATAATTTTTTTTTGTGTTTATGTCAGTATATATTTGCTTACTGTCTTACTTAAATTTTATTATTTATTATTATTATTTATAAAAAAAAAACAAGCATCAGGGGTTAGAGCTACCTGGACTGAAGCTCAACTGAAGTCTAACTTGGAAGATATTAGAAATAATACAAATGCAGCCAACAAAGCCTAGATGCAATACAATATTCCTGGGACTACACTGAAGAGGTATCTGAAAAGAGTAAATAATAAAAAGCCTTCATTGAGATCACCTTCCTGTCTCGGTGAAGAGAATGAAAAAAAAAGATAGTAAAACATAAAAGATTTGCAAGCCCACTGTTTTGCACCTACAAAAAAAGAAATTTGTCGTATGGCTTACGGGCTGGCTCTTAGATACAATTTACCACACAGATTTAATAACAACAGAAAACAAGCTAAAGCAAGATGGTTTACGCTTTTCATGAATCGTCATACAAATCTGTCGATCAGAAAATCAGAGGGCGGTTTACAGGCCCGCGCTGAGGGTATAAGGCGGGATGAAGTAAATAACTACTTCGAATTATTGAAAAGAACTCTAACAGAGAATGACTTGATCAATAAACCTGGGCACATCTACAATATGGATGAGTCTGGTTGGCAGCTGAACAACAATTCCTGTTTTATTATTGCCTAAAAAGAGTCTGGGAATGTAGCTTCCATTACATCGGGGGAAAAGAGGGAAGCAATAACAGTAATAGCATGCTGCAATACTGATGGAATCTTTTTACCTCCAAAGATAAATGTAGTGCTACTCACATTTTATATTTTATTTTATTTATTTTTAAAAGAAAAGAACAAAAAGGCAAAATTTGAGGATGGAATGCCTACCGGCTTTGTAGTTTACATGGACATCAGCGTAAGTAAACAGCGACATTTTCTTCTTATGTCTCAAAGAGCATTTCATGTCTGGAAAACCACAGGATAAGGTCATTATTATATTCAATGGAAACTGCTCACATTGTAGCATTGCTGAAATGCTGGCGTATGCCGCTGGAAACGAAATCGTTCTCCTTTGCCTTCCACCTCATATGACACAGTTCCTTCAGCAGTTGGATAGGGCATATTTTAAGGTCCACTATTACGAAGCGTGCGATTTGTTTATGAAAACAAATCCATCAAGGAAAATACAATTTGGCCAGCTATTACATTCTGCATGGAGTAAATTTGCAACTCCACATAATGGAATCTTGGTATTTACATCAACTGGCATATTTCCCTTCAGTCTATCGGCTATTCCAGATTACGCATTTCTTAGCATTGCAGGTAGGAATAAATTCATGAATACAATATAGGAATTGCAATATATCGGAATCTCTTGTCATCATTTAGTGTCTTCTTTGAATTGCAACCACACATACACATTACAATGAATGAGAACGTGCATAGGGGAAATAGCGACCGTTCCTAGCTTGGAGCAGCCACTGCATCTGTACCAGAGAGTTCTTCATCTCCTTCTGTTGTCCAAGCAACATTCAAAACTACAATTTCTAATGTACAGACCATCATTGGGAAAAAGCTTTCTGCAATTAAAAACCAATTTGAGCTATATCTCAACGATGTTGCTGTCGATCTTAAGGAAGTAATCACCGATTTGGAATCCCCCCTTTCAAGTCTTATCAATGAAAGTTATGATAGCCTGAATAACAGATGAAATCTTCTGAAAAATAGTTTGCAACAGGTGAACTCATTTATAGATAACTCTGAACTTCAGCAAAAACTTCTTGATGCGATTATTACCGGAGTACCATTTGTTAGGAAAGAGAGGCTTGGCGAAAATTTTCATAACTCCCCCCCCCCCCCCCCCCCCAATCACATTTTCAGAGTTAAATCAGGGACAGGGTCAGCTGCACCAGCGATAATTTTACGATTCAATTGCGAACGTGGCAAAAGTACCTTGCTTGTAGCAGTTAGGAGTAAATTAAAATCACTACCATCTTGCTCCAAAATACTGCGATTATGGGATGTTGAAATTGGCAGCATGAACGATTTGTCTTCTACTATCCATCCAACTGCATATACGTCATCTGGGTATGTGTTTATGCGGAAAAGGAAGGGGGAGAAAGCTTCCCGCATTTTGACGCTGGAAGGTTTATACTCGCTGGAATAAATGGATCACATCAATGAAGGATTAAGTCTTATTGTTTTTTTTATTGTAATCCATAGATTCTGATATTTTGAATTCAGTGCTTCGCTACTGTTAAGCTTGTTTAATTAATTGATTATTGCAATTTTCTTAAGACTCTTTTCCTAAGTAATCTTTCGCTATGTTGTCTAAGATTTATTATTTATTTTATATTTTCTTAATTTTATAGATAAGATAACATGTTGATACGGTTTTCAGTTGGATTTCATAATTTTTATTTTCGTGTTAATTTTTGTCTATATGAATGAGTTGAGTCTCAATACTCTTCGATAATGGCTAGTTATGGCAGCAGTCTGGCGCAAAAATTTTAACCAATATTTTCTGTAATCAAGCCAATGGACTTAGGATTTTTCATTTAAATTCAAGAAGTTTACTACCGAAAATTGGCGAGATATTTTCCAATTCATTAATTGGACGTTTTTTGCGTCACTGAGACATGGCTCAAGCCAAATATTGATGATATTACCTTAAGTTTGCGGAATTACAGAGTGTTTTGTTGTGATAGATGTGGGCGGCGTGGTGGTGGGGTGGCAAAATTTGTTAAGGAGAGCATTAAATGCAAGACTTTAGTTACGACTTGTAATTCAAATACTGGAGCGGAATATATCTTCTGCGAACGTTATTATTATCGGAGGTGATTTCAACTATAATTTCTTTAACCTAGCAGGTCAGGCTTGCCTATTTAATAAGCTTTTAGGGTCCTTTGCATTGCACCGTGTTAACAGCATTTCACTAGTCTTTCGTCCACACTAATTGATGCTTTCTTTACAGCAAATTGTCTAATGTGGTCTTTAATAATCGAGCATCATTACCAGAAATCTCGGATCAGGCTCTAATAATACTCACTTATGATATTTTCCTCGAAAGGACGCGGATTTCCCACATGTATTCCTATCGTTGTTATTAGCGTGTAGATCTCCAGGCGTTGTCGGATGAGGCAGATTCTATCCCATGGAATAGTGTTCATTCTAAAGTAGGTAGCAGGTAATGCTTTTGAAAGACTTACGTCAGAGGCATGTTCCTCTTATAACTGAAAGAGTTGTTAATTCTCAGTGTCATTGGTTTTCACACAGAATCCTTAATTTGATTCATACTCGTAACAGAGCTTTCCCCATGTGGATAAGATTACACTCATCCAATTTTTGGGAGGAATATCGGATTCACGGCAACTGTGTGACAAATGCCATTTATATCTCAAAAAAGAGGTATTACTCACCGATACTACGCAACTGATCTTCCCAAAAAGTAGCTTTGGAAGAATATTAAATTTTTGGGTGTAAAACCAACTAAAAATACAAGCTGTCAAGTTGATCGTTATACCATAAATGACATCTTCTTGTCGGATCAACCTCCTGCCTCCACAGGATACAACTTGGCATTTTTTTATTGTCGTTATCTTAATCGCATGCGATCTTTTCATTCCAAAGAGTTTCTGACGTATTGGAAGCTTTTAAAAATTTCAAGTCGGGCTCTAGTGCTTTGGACTTGATAATTCCCAGATTTATTAGTCTATTATTACCTAACCTGCTTTCTCCTTTAGCTCATATTGTCAACACTTGCTTTATGATGGCACGTTTCCCTAACCATTTCAAATTATCTAAAGTATTTCCAATCCCTACAAGTTCGTCTGAATTGCGTCCAATTTCTATTCTTCCCTTTTTATCCAAAATCATTGAGAAAATCATGTCTACACAAACCACTAATTTTCTGTTAAGTAACTCTCTTTTACATATCTGTCAGTCTTGTTTCATATAGCAAAGCATGATTGTATCCCGCACTGCTGAAAATTACAAATGATATTAGAGAAGGTTTGGATAATGATATGTTTTCGGCTTTCGTTTTTATATATATATTATATTTAATAGAACCATTACGTAGAATAACGATATAGATATTGCAATTCAAAAATTATATGGTGGTTTTCACACACACTTTGGTCATCTGCCTCATGTACTCCACTCTCGACGCGCTTATTACTAGCTCGCTCTTTACTTGCTTATATTGTAACCTATGGATGCGAGGTCTTCTGTAAACTTGACTCGAGTCCTTTTATAAACTTAATATCGCTTTTAATTCAATAGTGCGATATATTTACAGTCTTCGGCGGTACGATCATATTTCGCGATGCGTCTCGACTATTTTCGGATGCAGTTTTTCACTTTACCTTAGATTTCCGTGTACCTTATTCTTGGCTAAGGTCATTAAGTTATCTACCAATTATTTACACGACTGCTTACAATTTCCAAAATCTACCAGGATCTACCTCGGTCCAATTGTGTTACATCTGAGCGCCAGTTCTTCGTCCACGCTGTCAGAATTTTGAATATTTTACCAATTTCTTTGAGAAATTCTTTGGAGATCCTTGGATTCAACTGCTTCAAAGACCTACTGTTTGAATATATGAAATCTAACACTACTTTTATTAATTCCTAACTTTGTATATTGTGTATTTCCATCTAGCTCAATTGGCTACTTCTTTATGATTGCAATTATTATTTCAGTTTTAAATTTAGCTATAGGTTTACATACTCCTTGTAACTATTAGGTACTATTTATTATTGGTTCATACATACACACCTATGATATAGTCACTTTGCAAATCAATAATTTTTTTATTTTTTTTTTATTTTTGCTCTGTACATGTATTCAGGAGTTTCGATATGTTAAGTTTTGTTTTTCTTTTGATTTTGTATATACTTTTGAACTTGTGCTAACTATAAGATCCCGCATCTTCGTTGTATAATGCCTTAATCGAATAAACTGAAATATGCCAAGATCGTAGAAAATATAATGTCGTTACTTGCTAGACAAATCACTCCGCCATTGTTGGACATTCTACAGGACAGATTATATTACCTATGCATGATATTGTTGCAAATCTTCCTGTCTATTACCACCTGGACGAGCAGATATCAGTGTAAATGATTACTACTTCCTATAAACTTTACCTTTTTGTTCCCATCATTGGTTCCTGTGTAATTGGTCGGGAGCGCCGAATGCCGCAGTTAGACGGGATAAAGCTTGGCTTTTGAGGTGGGACCTGAGTACCGCAGTAACTTGAGTGACGCGGGCTAATGAAGTGGGACCTGAGTATGGTCAAGCGAGCAGATCTTCCAGCAAAATGACCGCTGTACGCTACGCACGAGCAAATATAAAAAAAAACTCCAGAGCAGGCGGAAAGTGGTCCAACAAAGGTAGCGGTTCTACGCCGTCTTTTCGAAGAAAATCGTTTTTGCAAGAACGCAAACAAATAAAACTCCCGATGTTTTCGCTTTTTACTTATTTTATTGCTTAAAGTCGTTCTCTCTCAACCAACAAACTATACAACTTGGCATTTCTCGACTGTAGTTCAAAACAAAGTACAAACTTAACCTTTCTTCCTATCTTGTCGGATCCTATGTGACTTCTTCTATTACACACTTCCCTTTATATCTCCTACAAAATTTTCCTAGGCCGACCTCTATCACTAAAAGTTTACATCAGGCAAGCTTCACTTTAACAATTTTTTTGGTTCTTTTTAATTTTAGAAATCGTTTTAATTTTTGATTTAGAGTGTGTTATAATTCGATTTAATAGATTTTCAATTTGGTGCAAATACAAGTAATTTTGAAACTAGTTTTCTCTGCTTTTAGGTTTACAGTGTGGTAAAATCCGTTTTGATAGTTTTTTTTTTTCAATTTAGTACAAATACAAATCAAATTAGCTTTACTGATCTTATATTTTCCATACTTGTCGGAATTTCTTTTACTCTCTACGTTTGATAAAAGTGGAAGTTGTTTATTGATATTCATTTTCTATATCTGTCAGAATTAGTTTGCTTCTACGTTGTAAAATGAACATTTTTTATCGGCGTTCATTTCCTATGTATATCTGTCAAAACTAATTTTCATGGTTCCTACCTCCAGTTCATGTCACATTTATGTATTTATTTCGGTTAGCAGAATTCATTTTTCCAAGGAGTGTCAAAGCAATTCAGCTTCGAATTATTAATATTCTCTTATTTCATGCTAACAACGGGTGCGTAACATTTACTTCCTACTTCAGACAGGTCAATGTAGTTCCTTGGTAGGTAATGGTGACGTTACGTCTAGGCACAAGACCAGTAGAATGACCGTGCTACATGATTTGACATGATGATTTAGCCTTTGTAAAATCGACTGGCGTGGTCTATTTGTGACAAGACAACCTTTCAAAGGTTCATCAACGAAATTACCAGAGATTTAGATTACGTTTTTACTTATATTGACGATATTTTGATAGCAAGCCAAAATGAGGAAGAGCATAAATCGCATTTGAAAACTCTCTTCGAACGTTTAACAACCTATGGTATCAACATAAACACAGCGAAATGTATTTTTGTTGCAACTTCTTTAAATTTCTTAAGTCATCGCATTAGTGAAGATGGAATTCTTCCTTCTCCTGATAGAATTGAAATCATTCGAAATTTCCCATCACCTAGTTCTGTCAAACACATTCATTCCCAAATTAGCTGTACTGTTAAGTCCCATATATGATCATTTAACCTTTCTATTATAAAAACGAAAAAATTCTAAAAATTATTCTTGGCCAGACTTTTGTGAAACAAATTTCAAACAAATAAAAGAAGCTTTGGCTTCAGCAACACTTTTGGTGCACCCCATCGAAAACACAACTTTCAACTTAACTGTGGACGCTTCTGCAGTAGCAGTTGGTGCTGTCTTGCAACAGTTAAACTATCATAATTGGGAACCACTCGCTTTCCACTCAAAAAAATTGACAAAAGCGGAAACAAAATATTCAGCGTTCGATAGGGAACTTCTGGCAGTATATTTCGCGATAAAACATTTTCGCCATGTACTCGAAGGTAGAAAATTTATAGTATTCACAGATCATAAACCATTAACAAACGCCATTTGGACCAAAACGGAAAGGAGCCCTAGGCAAACGAGACATTTAGATTTCATTACACAGTTTACATCAAACATAGAACACATTAAAGGAAAAGCGAATGTGGTAGCAGATGCCCTTTCACGCATTTCTGAAAATAACGACGAATGCAGTACAATCGAGAGCAATAAGGAAATTAACTTACATTTTATTAGTAAAGCACAAATAGTTGACGAAGAGTTAAAACACCTCATCGAGCAATGACTCCAAAAGGTAAACTCTAAATACAAACTTCAGGAAATAGATATTCCTTCAACCAATAGTAAACTATGGTGCGAAATTTCGACAGGTAAATCCCGTCCTTACGTACCAGGGGAACTTCAAAAAACGATTTTTGACGTATTGCATGGATTATCACATCCAGGCATACGTGCATCAAGAAAATCAATTGGCAATAAATATTTTTGGCCAGGTATGAACAAAAATATCAATCATTGAGACATGCTTACCATGTCAACAATCAAAAGATCAAAGGCATACGAAATCAGAAGTTGGAACTTTCAAAATTCCCAATGCTCGATTTGAGCATATCCATTTAGACATTGTTGGACCTCTGCCACAATCAAAAGAGTATACGCATATTTTCACAATAATTGACAGATATACTCGTTGGCCAGAAGCATATCCCATTAAAAATACCTCAGCAAAGACGATAACAAGGATATTTTATGAAGAATTCATATGTCGGTTTGGTGTACCTTTAGGGATAACGACAGACCAGGGAGCTCAATTTGAATCAAAATTGTTTTAAGAGTTATTTACGTTTCTCGGATGTCATAAAATCCATACAAATCCTTATCAACCTCAAGCTAATGGAATGATCGAAAGATTCCATCGTCAACTAAAATCCGTTATTAGAGCAACGAAGGATACAACCTATTGGTCTTGCCATCTTCCTTCAATCCTTTTAGGTATTCGTACTACGGTAAAGGAGGATTTGCAATGCTCTCCAGCCGAGTTAGTGTATTTTCAAACTTTAAGGGTACCAGGAGAATTCTTTGTTACAGATTATCAAGTTTTGCCACATACGACAGACATGATCCAAAATTTACGACAACATTTTGAAACTATTATACCAACAGATTCCAGAAAAACTAGTACCAAGTGTTATTTTCCTAAATCTTTATACGATTGTGAATACGTTTTCATTCGCAGCGACAAGATAAAACCGAGCCTTCAGCCACCGTATGATGGACCTTATAAGGTGACTGAAAGAGGACAGAAAATTTTCACAATAAATATAAACGGAAAATCAGTAAAAGTCTATGTGGACCGGCTAAAACCTGCATTCATTGAAAAATTAGAGGAATCCCCTGAGATAGACACCAAAAGACCAATAAGGAAAGTAACTTTTAACTTATAACTTACTTAATTACATTCGTTTTTATTGTGATTTAACTTAATTCATATTCTCGTTATTAACTGATAGGGGAGTAAATGTAGCACATCTATACGTTTGACTACATAGTAAATTAGCATAGATAGTGTACTGTAAACTACACGCTAAAATTTCATCGCATCTACAGACACCTTGTAAAAATAAAATGTATAGAAAATAAACTAAGTTCCTATAAATCTAAGTACACAATAAGTTTTAGAAAATAAAGGATGTCAACGAAAAATTCAGATTCTCTCAGATCTTGTTGCACGATAGTCAGAATTGTAAAGACTTAAAAAACAATATAAATAAATCAGTAAAAAGAATATAAAAGGAATAAAAAATTAGAATATAATTATTCTATCCTAAAAGAGCCTTATACAAAAAGAAAAAATAATATAATATAATATATATATAAAATAAAAATAAATCTTTTAATTATTGTACTAATACTAGTATATAATTTTCTTTCTGTTTTGAACATACTTCAAAATAAATGTTTGGATAAATCGATGTGACGAGTTGCGGTTAGCATCAACAACCCCCTCACTATCGATACGTATACCAGTATAAGATGAATCTGATGGGACAGAGGAATTTGAGGAGAACATCTGCGTTGGGTGTGATGAAGACTATAATGAAACCTCAAAGTAAGATGACTGGATAAAGTGCATAATACATATACCACACGGGGTTGCATGATTCATGCACTTCATTTATAAACACATGCAAAATTTGTGGCATGGGAAATATTAAAAAATAATTTGGTGCCACATCACCCACATCAGTATGCCATATCGACCTCGTTCAAGGAAGTACTGTTCAATCAAAAAATGCTTTGAAATGGGTCATCGAATTTGTAAATGTTAGGGAATGAAGTTCAGCTCTACATACATATATAACTGAGCTCAAACTATGAAATAAAATTTTTCAATTTAGGTAAATCTTCTAACATAGGTTATGATATAAAGGTACCTGCATGAGTATACTTCTGAAGATTTAAGTAGCCTTTGGTATTCTATGAAAGCATATAAAATCCATTTGAGAATGCATTTTCCTCTATTCAAATATTCTACCCATGTAGATACCTAATTCCGTCGAGTCTACAAGCATTTAATTAAAGCAGAAATATTTCACATGATTTAAAAGCGTAGGTACGACGAAACTTACAGATAATTTAACTTTA
This sequence comes from Dioctria rufipes, assembly GCA_963924295.1. NCBI lineage: Eukaryota > Metazoa > Arthropoda > Insecta > Diptera > Asilidae > Dioctria > Dioctria rufipes. Next base: position 54,311,318 of record OZ002740.1, read on the forward strand.
GATCTAAAATGTGTTAATATTAAATGCTATCAGTTTTAAAATCACCAAAAGAAGTTTAATTTCATTTACTCTACACCAGCACATTTGCCTGCGGTTCCTCTGCTTGGATAATCCTGATATTTTTCCCCTGTCTTTTTTTTGCCAACATTTTGTATAGTCGGGATGGAGAGTGTTTTAAATTTTGAGAATATTTGTTTAGCTTAATTTCATAGCAAGTCCCGTGCACGGTTTGCGAGCAGTGCAGCCTTAAAATGACACGAGGTTTTAATTATCCTCGCTAACTATTTGTCTTAAACACGAGTGAGTAAATTTCATTAGCAAGCACACCATATCTACCTTACCACTGTTGCCAGCTGCAAGCTAATCAAAAAAAGCTCCGTACATATTTCGGGATGAAGATAATATACGAAGATGAGGCATGGGAACCGCAAATGAGTTGTGTTATTAAAATATTTTATGTGCGCTAAATGAGTTAATTATATTGTTATTGTTAATAACTTTCTTAGGACACTTGAAGAAAATGTAACTACAAACAGTGAAGCCCGTAAACAAAGTTTTGTTAAACTTTATGTAGTCCCTCTGGGTGAATATAAAATGTGCATCTCCTCTGGGAATGTTATGGTCGTATGTAAACGCGACCCCTTAATTCTTAACAACACCACTGATATCTGTCATTTAAAGTCTACAAGGCAAATGACAGCTGGAACATCTAAATAGGATGAGGAATGAGAAAAACTGACTGTGCAAAATGCCGGAAAAGGGTGAGGGGCGGCCATTAGTTTTTGTAGGGAATCACTTTTAATTTGGGAATGAGGTGGTGTGGCCGAAAAAAGAAGATCGCGGAAAATTCTGGGTAGAACATATTTTTTTTTAGGAGAAAAAAATGAGGAGTCGAAAAAAAAGGAGAGGCAGAAAAATGAGAAAATCGTCAGGAAAAATAAGCAATTCGAGGGAAAGATTACAAAAGAAAAAAAAAAGAAATAAGATAGGTAACTATGTACAATTTCTTTTATTTCGGGTTATTGTCGCAAATCAAATTTGTCAGTTCTGGACTAAAAAAAAGGGGCGATTAATCCAGGCCCTACGCACAGATTCGAGAATCAGTCGAAAACGTGTTTACGCCTCATGCAAAATATTTATGAACTCACTTATTTGTGGCTATCCGTCAGAGGAGCGCCTGTAAAACACAAATTTGATATTACAGTGACTATATTATATAATTATAAAATATATTAACAATAAACGTTCTTACGCTTCATACAAATATTCCTGAACTCACATATCGCGGCGGCGCGGCCCTCCGTCAGATATGAGCGCCTGTAAAGTTAACACATTTTTTTTTTTTATAAATGCAAGAAGAAAAAACAACCGCCTCGTCCGGGATTTGAAACCGGGACTTTCCACTTGCCGGGCGACTGCTCTTACCACTGAGCGCTAACGAGACAGATGATTTTCCCTGTTGCATTTATCAATTTGTAACTAGCCTACTAAGCCACGTTTTTACTTTAACCAGTATCGATGAAAGTGCACAAATAAATTGTAAATTCAATTTTATTTATTTTTCCCGCGGACGGGAATCGAACCTACACTTGTTAGTATTGGTCAATGATGGAGAAAGAAGAACTTTAAGAACTTTTATTTTTAATCATTTTAAATCAATTATCAATTTATTATTTATTATATATTCGAGGCAATACATCAGAGAGACGCCTGCAAAGTATAGAATAAGTTGGATAGAAATCCTTCGGTATGAAATATAGTTAGGAATGGTCCCTTTGGCACAATTTCTGAAGAAGAAAAATATTCTAAAAAAGGAAGACGAACCCCCGAATGTGATCCGTACAGCTTCGGGGGTAAATTTAAGTAATAGAAATAAACATGTTTTTAGTTACTGTAATAAGGAAATGAAATAAAGTATAATTGATATGAAAATGTAAATACGAGGCTTCGTTTTCTCTCTCCCGGGGCTCTGTTTCTTTACACGTAAAAGGGGTATTGTAAACCAGTGCCAACAGTGTCATGGGTTGGGGGGAAGAGCACCACAGGATCGCCACAATTTGATCCTCGCCACCGTCTGGATGGTAAGTGATATACAGTCCCTGCAGGACTAAGTATATATAGTGTTTGTAGTTAGTAGTGTACTTTTTTTTTATATGGTGCGTGCTAGCGCAGGTCCCCTTCGGTCAACTCACCCCATACTCACCGCAACCAGTCGAGGCTCTGGCAAGTAAAATTACAAAAACTACAAATTCCTATTACTCCAAGATGTCGGATGTTTGATATGGTCATAGCAGACCACCAGTGCGTGAAGAATAGTGAAGCACAATACCCACCAGTATCACTCATCTGGTACACAGATTGGTTCAAGAAAGAAAGCATGATGGGTGTTGTTGTTGTTTTTCACAAATAGATGCCATTGTAAACGTATATCGCAATCAGTCTACAAAGCGGCTACTGGGATGCAAACATATGCAGGGTCTTCGGTAAATATGTAGTAGGGAGTATGCCAATACATTTCCTGGAGTGTGTTGATCACACCTTGCTCTAGATATCCCCTCCCCCTCCCGTCCCCCCTCCCTCAACCGCTCTAAAATCAAACGTTCCCTTCGAATCTACTATTGAAAAGTTTACGTCTTTCAAAAAAAGTCTAGACAAATGCTTATAGTCCTTTCAAGATTAACGCAGGATCAAACTTGAACACTTTTTTTTCAAAAATGATCTACACTTACTTTTAACTTATATCCAGCAGGTGACTATGCATAGTTAAATGCCCAAATTATTGAGTCTTAAATATGAATTAATAAAAAAACTTCGTAGAAATTTTTTGTGTTATCCTGTTATCCATGAGCCCTTAAAATTTTTTCACTGAGGACATAATTTTTTCGTTCTAAAGTGTAACAAAGTCTCATTTGAGGGGTCAGTAAGTACGTTCTGGAAAACTGGAGTTTCAAGCTCAACTTTTCTTCTTCTAAAGGGTTTTCCAATAAGAGGTGTTATTTTAATTAGCCCGCCGCTATTTCGGTAGATGTCACTTTTGGAGCTGCCATTTTTTGACATTTGACAAGTAGAAACTACGTCATTATTAAAAATGGAACGATACACGATTCAACAAAGCAAGGAAATTATTAAAATTCACTATAAAAATGGTGAAAATGTGGCAGAGACGGTTCGTAAAACTCGAACATTTTTGGGTCGTCGTGAAGCACCTTGTCGGACCGCAATACAGAAATTGGTAGAAAAATTCGAGCTGTCGGGACAAGTTAGTGATGTGAAGAATAAGACCCGTGCACGTCGCTCAAGAACAGCCGAGAATATTGCTGCTGTAGCTGAAAGTGTTGAAGAAAACCCAGGTTTGTCCATTCCTCGTCGTTCTTTGGAATCAGGCATTTCACAAACGTCATTACACCGTATTTTGCATAAAGATTTGGGTCTTAAGGCTTATAAAGTTCAGTTAACACAAGAACTCAAGCCTGCCGATCATCAACAACGTCGAGTCTTTGCTGATTGGGTCCTTGAAATGCATGAAAATGATCCGGAATTCCATCGAAAACTCATCTTGAGTGATGAGGCCCATTTCCACCTCGATGGCTTACTTTTTCGAAAATGAGGCTGGAGCAACAGTTACGGTGAATGGATTGCGCTATCGACAGATGATTAATGATTTTTTATGGCCGGAATTGGATGATATTGATCTGGACAACGTTTACTTTCAACAAGACGGCGCTACGTGCCATACAAGCAACGAAACCCTTGATCTTTTACGGGAAAAGTTTCCGGACCGTGATATCTCTCGAAGAGGTGATCACAATAGGCCACCGAGATCTTGTGACTTAACACCTTGCGACTTCTTCCTTTGGGGCCATGTTAAAGAGAATGTCTACGCCAACAGCCCAGCGTCGATTCAAGACCTCAAAGATGGAATTCGTGAGGCTATCGAGGACATAGGACAGCCACTTTGCGATTTGGTTATGGAAAATTTCATGAAAAGGATATGGTCCTGTAGGCGTGGTCGTGGTGGTCATTTGGCTGATGTTATTTTCTATTCTTGACGGCATACCTTCCTCTTTATAATGAAATAAAGATCCGATCATTTATCTCAAAAAATGGCATTTTTCTTTGAATATCAAAATAACACCTCTTATTGGAAAACCCTTTATTAAATGGTATAACGACTGCTTGAATTAGATTAGATTAACACTTGCCTCAAGCTCTATAATATTCAGTGAATCTTCCATGAGATTAGGGAGGAGATTAAGCTTGATTAGAACTCGCGATTTTGAATTGTCTCGTAGTGATATTGATATTACGTACGTGAGCAAAACACAAAAACCAAAATTTTGGTTATAGAAAAATATTTGTTTAGAAACAAAAAAAGTTTTTAAAATCCTCTCACTAATATTTTTTCACTTTTATTAACAACTCCATAAACAGATCTGTTTCGAATTTTCCAGATATATTGAAATAATTGCGCTGCAGATGTCATTGTTTAATAATTTCTCCACTATTGGAAATTCTGCGAAGCTTTCAGTTGACATGATCGCAAAATATTATGCGCTACATCATAGGTGCGGAATATTCTTTTTTGTTGTATGCGTATGTTATGATGGCTTCAATGAAATTTTTTACTAGGTGTCCCTTTGGGGTTGCGGATAATAGCCGCCGAGGGTTTTTAAAATATGACATTTGTAGTATGAAAAGAAAAGTCTTCAATAACTGGTATATTAATTTGCATATTTTGAATCAAATCTTACCTGTACGTAGTGGTTTTTTTGCAGGAGGCATTCCTCGGATATTGGTTATTTTCAGTGTTCATAAATGATGTTTTGTCAGTCAATTTAGATTGTAGGTACCACTTGTATGTTGAAGATTGCATACCTAATGAAGGACTTAGACCAATTTCCCTGTGAGCACAACAGAAAAACTAAATCCGTGAAAGTCTAAGGCAATTCTTTTGTACGGAAATAATCTGAGCACCACAGAATTTAGAGAAGTTAGCATGTCAGAACCTTTATATAGCGAAACCTTTGTAGAATTGTTTGTGAGGTTTTTCCATATGCTATTTTCCGTTGATTATAATTGATAGTTACTTTTTGAATCAATATTATAAGTAAGGCAATAGAGATTCACTAGGAGATTCATATAGTACGGTTGATATAGCGCATCAACTGTAAAGGAAAAGACGACAGCGAAACGGAAAGTTACAAAGTTACCAAAGGACAATTATCAACAAGAGGACAAGAGACCACATCAAACCGAACTGAGGGATAAATATGAGCCCCAACGATGAAATGATGGTAATAAAGAGAAGATTGAGGAAAAAGGCATAAAACGCACTTGACTTGACTTGACTTGGTACCATAACTTGCCATCTGACTGTCCGATTCAAGTATTCTAGAAGTGAAACTGTTGTCAGGGAAACCTAGAATAACCGTCCCTGCGTACAACGCCGGTACGTGAAAAACAAATAAGTAGTGGTAGTACAGGAGCAACGGAGACCACTAGTCAGTACCATGTGCAACGGTCCTCTCATCAAGATTTAGTCTATCAAAAACTAACTTTAAATATTATATTAGGGAAGTAAAAAATGAAGCTGGAAGTCGAACTCAAACCTGCTTCTGTCATTTGGATCCCTTACTCCATTGAAGCTACCTAGCGATAAATACGACGTTTTACTACTGACGGAAGCTATAGTTGCCCGGGCAAAGCCTCTGACTGAGCAAACAACATCACAAGCTGGTACTCCTATTCCATAGAGTGGGTGGGTTAAAAATTTTGGCATATTTTGTAACACTACTACTAATAATATTGATGACATTTATGCAATGCTTCGTAAGCTTTCGGTTGCTGTTTTCATTACTCAGGAAAATACAAGGCTTTTAATGTTAGCGAAATAGCTGAAACAATTCTGCCAAAATTAAAAGTTTCACCGACAAATTGTAAATGATGGTAACTAAAAACGAATTTAAACTCAAAATCGTAAAATAAAATATTTATTTAAAATAAGTGGAAAGTAATATTGTTTTTTTTTATATAAATTTTGAATTTTTAAAGTCCAGACAAAATAAATAATTATTAATTAAAATCTGCATCTCACTGACAACACTGATGCTTTAGCTGAGACGACTTGTGTTTTGACCATAATAATAAATGTTGAAATATGTACATCTAACGTGTATAATGAATATTTTGAAACTACATATTCGAAAATCACGAAGGTTACAAACATTCGAAAGATGATTCGCTAATGAGGAACATGGACGCTCCATATTTCTAAGTAATGGCTCGGCTTAAGCCGGGGCTCCTTCTTTGCTTCTTATAACAAGATTGGATTGAAGTTATTTGTTTTAGTTATTAACTAGCGCCTTTCGAATTTTTTATAAAGAAAAGAAGTAAGTTTTAACTTTTAAGAGGATTTTTTTTTAAGTGACGGAAGTTTTTTTTTGTCGGTATGCGTATAAATACGTTTTCATTAGACTGGTGGCGGTTTGCGGGACACGTCATAATACGTTTTTACATTGTCTGTTGGTGGAAGTCGGGCCCCGTATTTATACAGTTTTTTTTTAAAGAAGGATTATGTTACCATCGGCTTTGTGACAGTCCCAGAACACTCATAAATATTGAAAGTAGTCTTTGTTATTTAATGCATTATACGGTTCTAAATTTGTTTAATTTCTAACGCGGTGGCTAAAATATCGTCCGCGTAACGCGAGAGATTGCCCGCAAAAATGTGTTAACTTTTTCACGCACTAAAGACTTTGTGTTTCTTAAATTCGATATGAAAAACTGATATTGAAGACGTGTGTTTTGAACAAAAAAAAAAAAAAAAACAGTTAAATAAAAATCCTGAGTGTAAATTCGGAAGTACAGTATAATTTGAAAACTAAAACCAATAATCAATTTTAAAATAATAAAATAATTTTAAAATATCATAATAGGATGTGTCTCTCAGAAGTCGCAGAGTGATATATAAAAAATCCAAGACAACATCCTTAACGCATTTCATTTCTCAATCCATTACAATTTATCAACGAAGTCTATGCATAGTTGGCCGTTTGGCAACCATTCATAGAATAATATGTTATTGTTCTAATTTTTCAATAAGCTTTCAACAGATGTTAAAATCTTTAGTTTATCTATAAACTCACATAAAAATAACATTTTCAAAAATTTTTAATGGAAATAGTAAAATTGCGGATAATGCGAACTAGAAAAAATTCTACCAAACTTTCATTAATTATTAAATGTTTTTCAGACTCATTTCTTACCCAGAGGATTGTTTTTTTAATAATTATTTCCTTTTCAAGACTGGGCAACGTTTGCATATAAATTATGACCTGCACTCCTATGTGAAATATCCCTCAACTTAAATAAGTCCATTAATTTTTCTGGTCGGTCTAATTTTTTATTTAACCGCTAACAATCCCTGTTCCAACCTCGGAATAATCTCTTTTTTCAGAAATGTTTTTCGTGTTTTGTGCTAAATTATTAATATTTATGACAAACAGCAAGCGTTTGTACTCCTCTGCGGAGTGATGACTTACATTATGGAGCTCATATATAATTTCCATAATGAATTCATAATTAGAGCGAAATAATAGGATGTGACCAAAGTAACAAATTAACTGAATGCTGGACTTTAATTTGGTTAATTTGGGACACAAATTTATTTAATTTCGGGCACTTCCCACAAATATTTTGAGCAATAAAATGTTTGCATTCGCAATTACCGCGTGGTTATCATAAATAGATAACCGTGATCTGCTTATTGTGAGGAGGGAAGTAGAGGAACAAAAAGCTGTAAACACTGCTGAAATTTAAGAGTAACAGTTTCGGATATGAATTTTATAATAGGAGGAAAGAGACATTTTTTCAAAAAATTTTGTAAACTACCTTCATAACATTTTTATAAATGTATGAACGACAATAATTTAGAGAAGTAGTGGCCTAGAACAAGATACAAGAGTTAAGGGAGAAATAAAAGCCATGAGCAGAATGGCAGTACGTCTATCTACAGGATGTTCCCCCCAGGTGATCCATAGACCAGGAGATGATAGTACTCACCTAGACCAACAAAAAATTGTAAGTGGACACCCCACTTCAACTGTTTGGGAGATAGAAAGTGTTTAAGAAATTTTGCTCTTTTTTTCACAAATCACCCTGTATGTTAACAGGGACAGGCCGTTAGGTTGTTGTCAAAGGCTCGTTCTAAGTAGAACTTCATGGCCTTTCTAACAACTGCTCAATCAGCCCCGTACTCCTCTTCTCAACGGAGCTCTGCTGACCTAGAATAAAACATTTCTGATTTCTTACCATTTTTTTTATATTCACCTATATTTTATTTGCAAAAGGGCAGTTAATGTAACTTTTTTTTTATAAAAACTATAAACTGTGGACACCCCTCTCTAACTTGACCTATTAGATCGTATGCCCTAACTGTATCCGTCAAACAGATATTAGCTCATAACATATTCAGGTCATACCGAAATGAGACAATTTTTTTTTTTAATTATGATTTTCAGTCAGTGAGGGAACAAATTATCTTTGAAAATAGGTTTGGTATTAGCTCTGAGGATAGGTTAAGAGCTAATGCCTCTTGAGCGACTATAGAAAGCAAGGCAATAATAACAAAGCCGCTTGTTTCTACAGTTCAGCTCTGCGCACTTCATCACTATAAATTCAAGATTATAAAAGGTTTTCCATTTCCAACAAGAGGTGTTATTTTGATATTCAAAGAAAAATGCCAGTTTTTGAGATAAATGATCGGATCTTTATTTCATTATAAAGAGGCAGGTATCCCGTTAATAATGGAAAATAACATCAGCCAAATGACCAACACGACCACGTCTACAGGACCATATCTTTTTCATGAAATTTTCAATAACCAAATCCCAAAGTGGCTGCCCTATGTCCTCGATAGCCTCACGAATTCCATCTTTGAGGTCTTGAATCGACGCTGGGCTGTTGGCGTAGACCTTCTCTTTCACGTAGCCCCAAAGGAAGAAGTCGCAAGGTGTTAAGTCACAAGATCTTGGTGGCCAATTGTGATCACCTCTTCGAGAGATAACACGGTCCGGAAACTTTTCCCGTAAAAGATCAATGGTTTCGTTGGTTGTATGGCACGCAGCGCCGTCTCTTTGAAAGTAAACGTTGTCCAGATCAATACCATCCAATTCCGGCCATAAAAAATTATTAATCATCTGTCGATAGTGCAATCCATTCACCGTAACTGTTGCTCCAGCCTCATTTTCGAAAAAGTATGGTCCAATGCCCCCGCGGGGCCATAAACCGCACCAAACAGTCACACGTTGAAGATAGAGAGGCTTTTCAACAATAACTCTTGGCTTTTCCGAGCCCCAGATGCGACAATTTTGCTTGTTGACGAAGCCATCGAGGTGGAAATGGGCCTCATCACTCAAGATGAGTTTTCGATGGAATTCCGGATCATTTTCATGCATTTCAAGGACCCAATCAGCAAGGACTCGACGTTGTTGATGATCGGCCGACTTGAGTTCTTGTGTAAACTGAACTTTATAAGCCTTAAGACCCATATCTTTATGCAAAATACGGTGTAATGACGTTTGTGGAATGCCTAATTCCAAAGAACGACGAGGAATGGACAAACCTGGGTTTTCTTCAACACTTTCGGCTACAGCAGCAATATTCTCGGCTATTCTTGAGCGACGTGCACGGGTTTTATTCTTCACATCACTAACTTGTCCCGACAGCTCGAAGTTGTCTACCAATTTTTGTATTGCGGTCCGACAAGGTTCTTCACGACGACCCAAAAATGTTCGAGTTTTAGGAACCGTCTCTGCCACATTTTCACCATTATTGTAGTGAATTTTAATAATTTGAATGCGTTGTTGAATCATGTATCCTTCCATTTTTATTAATGGCGTAGTTTCTACTTGTCAAATGTCAAAAAATGACAGCTCCAAAAGTGACATCTACCGAAATAGCGGGCTAATTAAAATAACACCTCTTATTGGAAAACGCTTTATATATATCACTTTTCATCACTTTTTTTTAAACGACAAAAAGAACACTAGGACTTGTTTTCCTATAATCAGAAATGTCAAACTAACACAAAAAAAAGGCGAAGCCCACTTGCTTATTACATGGACACGAATTTTATTTAATATAGCCTATCTTAATTTGATAAACAATTTAAGTTGCCATCACATCTTGATTTACTGGAAGCTGGCAGGTAAGTATTTTGTTTTTATTTTGCTTCATATTTTCTTTTGTTTTACTTTTTTTTTATGTTCATGCACCGAAAAGTTTTGAGTCTAGCTGTAGATACAAACACTTCATTAGGATGGGAAAATAGCTGAATCACACATATGGTTACAACATTATTCGTTTTCCCCTGTACGATGCGTTTCCAATTTCGGTTCCTATCCAAGCCAAAAATGCTAGGGGGCAAAAACTCATTTGACGTTATTTGAAATTTTTGCAAAATTATTATTCGGTTTTAAATTGTAATCCTTTAGCGAAATTATGTGGGAGCAATAAATGCTATATGGGCGATTATTTCATTGAAATTTCTACAGAATATTCGAGGAAAACTTTCCTTAATATTCGCAAGGCTGGTATGACCAGCTTTAGCTAGCTAACATCTGATCGATCCATCGAATTCTGGTATCATCAACACCATGCTAAAAGTCCATTTCAATATCGAGGAATCACCCTAGAAGTACAAAATTCATGGTCACGATCCCATGCAATAGCCATTGCCCTAGGAACATCTAGTGCATGGGTGGGCAACCTCCAACCCGCTGGCCAACTCCGGACGCGTAAAAATTTTAAAAACAAAAATTTTAAATGATATTAGTTCCCCACATAAAGACAAATGAGAGATTTACAGTTTTTGTCCGCGTAATTAAGTGGATCAAGACGTCGACGACTATCTCCGGTCTCTTGAGACTTCAACTGGTATTCAGTAAGGCAGTAATGACAAGACCCCACCTCAACTGATAGCCGGCTACCAAGAGGCAGCATATAACCCAAAAATTAGTTCTGAAATATTTTACCAATATTTGTAAACTTTGTAACAGAAGAATTTCTTTTATATTTATAAAACAAACAAAAAATTCCAATATGATATCAATATCAGGTTTATTTAAATGCTTTTGGGCAATTAAATGATGCCCTCCCTCCAAAGGAAGTCTTATAATTTTACACCATTCATTGAATCTTTTAAAACCCTATAAAAGCCACCAAATAAATTTCATTTGCAGATCGCGTTATGCCGGTAGCTCACAATGCATTAAAACACCTTTATAATTATATTATTCTTTCTCCATTACAAAATTAAAGAGTAGTACTTACATACATATTATGCACATGTACATATGGAAGGGTATTCAGTAAGAGTGCAGTATATTTGTTAGTTCAGATCGAGGCAAGTTAAAATGTACATAAAGAAAATTGTGGTTTTATTCTTCGCTTCGGCAGTTCATGGGAGGTTTTATGACCTTAGATACTTTCTCCATTAACCTCGGTTAACTTTGTTATTGCGCATTCTGTGAAGATAAATGTCATGCATAAAATTTCCAATAAATGTTTACCTTTCCAAGTCCCCATCCCCTTTTGTCAGCAGTTATAGGAAGTCAAATTAAAAAAATTGAAAAAATTTGCAAATTTTTTAAAATTCTAACAATTTTCCCGCCAAAATGCAAAGTCACATGATCTTGCAAGATTTGGAAACCTCAGAATGTTACCATTCATTTGATCCTGCAAGTATACTTATGGCGGCGTCGCCATCGTTTGTCAGATAGATTAATTCAAACGCCGACGCGCATCGAACGTACTCACGATTAGCATCTGAAGAGCACCATGCTTTAAGCATTTGTAAGTTTAGTGGAGCCAAATGAGCGAGCACTTTGCGAGTTGTGGGTAAGGTTTTTTTTTTTTTTTTGTTAAATCCAGCAACCCTGTTAATAAATGTTTTGTTATTAAGTTTTCTGCTAGGAGCTAGAAATAAATTGCCTAAATGTTGTGATCCGAGATAGAACTTAATTTAGAAAGAACGTGTTAGTTTATAATAATATCAACCAGGCATTTTTAAATCTAAACGTTTTAAGACCTAGTTGGCTCAAGAATTATAGAAATTGTTTAAAAGATTTTTGTGTTTTTCTTCTCAAACCATAATCACTACTTTGAAGAAATAATTCTTAAAATAGAATTGAACCATTATTTCTTCCACAGTACTGCAATTCTCAAAGAAGATCGAAAGAAGTGGAACCCTAACGTGGAAGCTGAGCCAAGTATCTGGTGTCATAGAACTGTGGCTAGACGTTGTGTCAAGCAACCACATCCGATTAAGTTCTTCCTTTGGCAACATAATAGTGAACAAGCAACTTCACAACGAAAACCAACCACGAAACAACATAATAGTGAACAAACAACTTCACGGTGCACAACCAACCACATGGTAACATAGTAGTAGCAATAGACTACAATTGGTTACCCCGACAAACGCCAGGTTTAACCAGCCAGAAATCGTAAGGCAAATTTAGTAAGGTTGTAGCAGCAAGATTACGTTAAAATTTTGTTTTTCTGTTGATTTTTTTTTTTGTTACTGTTCACTCACGCTTCTATATTACCGTTGTTCATTTATATATTACATATCTTTTTTATATATATATCTATATATATATACACCTACCTCTTTTGTTATACGTAAGTTGTATTAAGGCAATTTGAAACGTGTAAACCTGCCGCAACTCTCAAGGTGACCGGTGGTTGAATCTGTCTTTCCATTTTTTTTCGTAAGGCCTGCGTTTAAGGATGGCCTGTCTTGAGACAAGTTCTTGTGATATTTCAAATGAGTTTACGGGCTCGAACGTGGGTATTCCCACGGATGACATTGGACGGTCGGCGTTGTTCAACATTCATCGACCAGTAGGTATGGGCGCGGTTTGTGTTCAGCCGGCTCCTTTCTGGAATAGTAGCCCGGAATTGTGGTTCTGTCAATTAGAGTCACAATTTGACTTCCCGGAATACCACTAGGTAAGACAAATTTTAATTATTTGGTCAGTGCTCTGGATGAGGGTGTAGTACGTGTGGTCAGTGACGTCAAATACATAAAGTTACGAGAAACATTAACTTCCAGATTGTCCGGTAGTGAAAATTAGAGGCTGAAGCAGGTGCTGACGGAGATATCTTTAGGCGACTTTTATCCCTAACAGTTGCTCAGTGAGGTGCGTAATCTCAGTAGAAGGAAGATAAGCGAAGATGTTTTAAAGTCACTTTGGCTGCAACCAATGTTCCCTCTAATTTTTTCGCTCACTGCGCGGTACAAAAGTAAATGGGAGCAAAAATGTTCAAAACGTATGTAAAAGTGTGCAAATGGGGGTGTTTGAAGAAACAAACAAACAAACAAGAAAGGATTTTTACATTATCGTTCATATCTTTGTTTATATTCTTTCTTTACTAGAGGCAAGACCTACTATGTTTGAACGACATTTTACGATAAACATTAAAATTAAATTTCATTTGTAAATGTTAATCAGAATGTGTTTAGTGGAATATGATAAATATGAATGTAATAAAATAAATGTTTGATAAGTAATGAAAACTTTTATATTACGATATTACATGTAAAATAAACATTAAACAAATTTTTAGTAATTATTATTATATAGTTAATAATATCATAATTACATTACAAATTATGATATTATATGATTTAATTATATTTACGGCAAACCACAAAAATTTAACACTGCATTTTTTCCCGCCTGTCTTTCATACTTGTCCATTCTTTGTAAACTTCATCTACATTGATTTTTCTTTCATTTGCCAAGTATATTTTAATTCTCATCAAATCATTTAAATGATCGGCATTTAATCTGTTCCTAAGTTTGGATTTAATTAGATTCATTGTGCTGAATCCTCTCTCGCAGTCAGCGCTAGAAGCTTGAAAAGTTCCCATGATATCATAAAATATCGCTATATTTTCAAACTCCGAATTTTGTAGTACATATTCTACACTGTCGCTAAATGATTTTATTGCTCCTGTCTTGGTTTTTTGTGAAATCAGAAATTTGAGTTCAGAATATTCTTCACATATTTTATCACGGTTTTCTGTACTTGAAAAAAAGTGTGAATATTTACTTCCAAGGCATGCCACATTGTCTTTTCCGAAAGCAAAATTATTAATTTCATTTGATATTATATGTATATCAAAAACTTCCCAATTTTTTACAGCTTCATCAGGAAATCTCATTTCCAAATGATTGCATACTCGTTCAATGAAACGGATTATGGACGCATTGTCAACATCATTTCCAACTTTTGTTAACATTTTTTTAATATTTTCACCCCAGAAAACATTTTCTCCCAGATACTGTGCTTTTAATTTTTGTATTTTTACTTTTACGTAATTATGTGCATCAATAATATTCAAGCAACTTTTCTGTAAATATTTGCACAAAGTTGCTAGTTCACCTAGAACATCATTAAGAACAAACAGTGCCACAGTATACTGGGGATTATTTAAAATTTGTAAACAATATTTACTTACATTCACTTGTTCGTTACAATATTCAATTAGGGTGTCGTAAGTTTTAATTAAAGCATCCACTGCAAAATAACGAGATAACCAACGCACCTCGTTTAATGGTTTAAATGTTACCGAATCTCGATTCATAACAGCAGCCAATTCTTTAAAATTTTCCTTTTTTAATTCCTGATCTACTGAACATAGTGTAAACTGTCCTAAGGAAGGTCTTAATCTCTTGCATAAGAGATACATGTTTCCATGCAAACCCAAATCTTCTCGGTGCGCAACACAATGTTGTTCAGTAAGATGAGGTATTTCCTTTTTGAGAAGTGCTGCCACTCCATTTTTTCGTTCTAGCATAACACTTGCTCCGTGCGATATAAACATAACCATTTTTTTAATGTCTAGATTAAATTTCTTGTAAAAATAATTAATTTTTTCCAATATAGAAGCACTGTCTGTATGTGTTAACTTCAAAATACCTCCAAATTCTGTTTTGAAGGTCAACTCACTTTTCATTCGAAATTTAAAGTATAAAATTAATAATTTTTGAACTGAAATGTCTGTACTTTCATCTATTATAAGGGTATGGAAAGCTGCTTCTCGTAGTTCGTTTAAAAAATTTTTCATAAGAACAGAATTAATGCATTCAACAAATTCGAAAGCATAATTTTTACTCCTCCAACTTTTTGGTATATTTACATATTCTTCCATATGGTCGTGAATGTCTTGCACAGAATTCATTGATGCATTAATTTTTATAGCTAAAATAACATCCTTTATTAAAACTTTAACACAATCGACATCTGATTTTAATCGTTCACTTCGTTCCTTTTTCAAATTACGCTCTTCTGGTGTTTCTAGCAATATATTTAAAAGTCCCCCTTTCTTCAAATTACGTAATTTATTTACGGCGTCCAAATGCGTCTTTTGCTTCAGGTGACGTTTTAAATAATCTAATTTCCATTTTTCCCATTTTCGTCCTGCACTAAATTCATTAGAAATTTTTGCTTCGGCACAGAAGGAACATGAAACTCCATTTTCTTCCTTGTATTTAAATATATTTCCCAATTTAATATTTTCCTTTTTATTTGAAGATTTGGTTTCACACTCTACCAACTTTGAAAGCCATTCTATTTTAAATGAGCCGCAGGATTTTTTATTTATAATATTTTCATCGTCGTTTAATTTTCGTTTGGACATCTTTTATTTAAAATAATCTAAAATTAATTATTATATATTTAAGATGAGCTATTATAAAATTTATGTTTGTATATTTACCTTTATAAACTCAATTATAATAATAATAGTAAGATACTATATATACTATATAACAATATTCCTGTATTATTCAACAAATTGTTACAACAGTTTACTTTAATTCTTCGATATTTGCACTTCGAAACTAACTATAAAACAAGAGAAGTATACAAACAGAGGCTAGTCATATGTATGTTACGCCGACTGCAACCACGCTCACTGTCAAAGATAACCTAATAAGAAGATAAGAAACAGCCGAACAAAATTGGAAATTTTCTTTGTTTTCTAGAAAAAACAAATAATGTTATATACTTCCGTCTTTTGCATGAATGGGGGAAAAGAACTTGGCTATGTATTATTGTAGTGCGATTGAGACGAGTTAAAAACAAAAATCGCGAGAACGTAGGATTACCCGAACGACAAAATCTTCTTGAACATCTCCAAAATCCGAGTTCGAGAACTATTCATAATAATGTACATCGGGTTACACTACCTCAATTTTTTAAGAAAAAGATAAATTTCGCTCTGGCCAAGGTGCTGAAAGAAGATATAATATTTCTGTGAAATAAAATTTTCATTTTTCCCGAAAATATCAGAAAATCCAGCATGAGTTTCTCCTACTTAATCTCTTCAGAGCAAAACGAATGTAAACAGAAGCACGTGCTGTTCAAATATCATAGGATTTCAGCAAAAAACATTGGGATAAAACCTGTTTTCACAAAAGCGCAGGAGCATTTTATGGGAGTAAAATCTGAAAACTCCGCCCCTTCTCATTTATTTACGAAAATGAATCATTTGCTATTCTGTTTCGTTGCATGCAATTAGCGCTTTCACATTTTTTGTCTTTATTCGTAAAGTTTTTAAAGAGAGTTTGATTTCTATGTTATTTTGTCGTCGTCTTTCTTTCCTATTTTAGCCGTGTACATTTTAAATGTAAAACGGTCGGAAATCTCACCTGTGTCCTATCTTCTTATTAGGTTATCTTTGACTAAGTCCCCTCTCAACATAAAGTAAACCAAGCAAACGCTCGATGACGTAGTCGATGTAAACAAAAGAGATTTCGTTTAACGTTCAAAGCTGATTTCAAAAATTTTGATGATCCTCTAAATTTTACTTTTTTTTTGTGATATTTGGCTTTTTGCCATTTTTAGATGCAATTCTTTTATAAAATGAAATAAAAAAGTGGCCATTGTGCGCAGAACACAAAAACGGCTGCGAAACTTTCGCAAAATTAGTGCGCGGACGTGCACCCGCGCAGCTTAGACGGAACTCTGGCTGCAACGATTACCAGCCAACATGCAAGCAATTTTAGCATGTAACCCCGGGACTTAGCTGCCTGTGCAGATACTATCGCAGAAGTCAACCAGAGGTCCGAGGTCTACTCGGTCGCAAAACCGTTTCACTGGAGGATCTGGCCCAGTCGCTGAACCAACTAAATGTCAAGGTCGGCAAACTCGAAAAGTTGGTCGGAACAAGGTTCAAATCGCCGTAGCTCGGGCTCTCGAGGAAGCCCACCGGGAAACAGAGGTAGGTATAGGTCCGCTTCGCGCAGTTCCGACTACGATAGCGTCAGGGATTTATACTGGTATCATCGTAAATTCCAGTCCAGCGCGAAGAAATGTATTCCTCCATGTAAGTTTAGAAATTCTAATATATGTGTTAAACAAATAAATCAAGCCGATGAGACTTTAAATTAATTTGTCTCCCACTCTTGGCGATGGATGGAAGTGTCGGAACTCACAGTCGTCTTTATATACCGGACCAAAATTCAAAATTTTTTTTTTTATTTTTAGAATACAAGACACAAGTGCAGAGGTGTCAGTCTTTCCACCGTCTCCAATGGACAGACGTTCGAAGTCAACCCATTGTCTGGAAGCAGCAAATTGTTCGTCAATTAGGACTTACGGCCAGAAACTTTTAAACATAAATCTAGGTCTTCGTCGTATTTTTTCTTGGCAATTCATAAAAGCAGACGTACCAAGACCCATACTGGGCGCCGACTTCCTGGGTCACTATGGGCTTCTTGTTGATATTAAAAAAAGATTGCTATTTGATCCGCCAACCTCCCTGAAGCCGACGGAGTAGCGAGCTTTTTGGCAATCGTCAGCTTTGTCAATCTGTATCGATTCGACAATCAATTCAAACATTCGAAATCTTTTGCGAACTTTCATAGACATCACCCTGGAGACAGGTTTTAACAACCAGGTTAAGCACATGGTCACTCACCATATTATCACTAAAGGTCCTCCAGCCGCAGCGAAGGTTCGACGTCTTCTCCCCGACAAGGTAGCTGCTGCCAAAAAAGACTTCGACTTTCTTTTACGAGAAGGGATTTGCCGACCGTCAAAAAGCTGTTGGTCCTCACCTCTTTACTTAGTCAAAAAGAAGAACGGGGAATGGAGGCCGTGTGGCGATTACAGGCGTCTTAACTCCTGCACAGTTCCCGACAGATACCCTATACCTTTGATCCACGATTTTTCGTATAACTTAGAGGGCTGCAATTATTTTTCAACGTTAGACTTAACTAAGGCTTACCACCAGATCCCGATCGACCCTGAGAACATTCCAAAGACGCCGATATGTACACCTTTCTGACTGTTTGAGTTCACTAGGATGACTTTCGGCCATTGCAATGCCGCACAGACTTTCCAGAGATTTATTCATTCAATTTTATAGCAGTTTTCATTTTGCTTTGTCTATTTGTATGACATTTTAATTGCATCAATATCTAAAAATTAACACCTCAAGCATCTAGAATAAGTTTTCGCGCGACTAAACGAATGCGGGTTGATTATCAACGTTAGTAAGTGCACATTTCTTTTGCCAGAGGTGATTTTTTTAGGCCACCTCATTCCGGCAAAACGTATTAAACCACCCCCAGATCGGGTTGAAGCAATCACCAATTGCTAGCCCCCAGTAACTGTGAAATATCTTCGTCGCTTCTTAGATAGTTATCATCAATTACTATCGACGTTTTCTACCACATGCCACGCAGAATCGGACAGTGTTAAATGATTATCTGAAAGGGTCTAAGAAAGAAGGCAGCCGGAAAATTGTTTGGACAGAGGAGGCTAATATGACTTTCTAGTCAGTAAAGAAGCAGCTCTTGAAGATTACCCTACTGGCTTTTCCCAGTCCCTCTGCTTATTTAGCTTTATGGGTGGACGCTTCCGATACCGCCATTGGTGCTAATGTTCAGCAGAAGTTGGGTGACACATGGCAACCTCTGGGTTTCTTTTCTGTTAAACTGAATAGCGCGCAGCGTAAATAATGTACATACGATGAGAAATATTAGCTGCTTATAAAGGCGTCAAATATTTCAGGTTTCTGTTGGAGGGCTGCCCCTTCATCCTATTCACAGATCATAAACCTCTGACTTTTACCTTCCAACAAAACCCAGAAAAAGCATCACCCAGACAATTGCGGCATCTAGATTTCGTGGGTCAATTTACCACTGATGTAAGGCACGTCTCCGGGAAAGATAATCTCGTAGCGGATGCACTTTCTAGATTGGAAGAGATCCATCTGCCCAGCCTGATAGACTTCGGGGCTATTGCCGACGCACAGAAAGCAGATCCCGAGTTCCAAGGTTTACTTCAAAATTCGCAGTTCAAGTTTGAGAAATTTCCTATTTTTGGCATCGACAGACGAATTTACTGTGAAGTCTTTCCGAGAGGTCCAGACCTTTCATTCATAAGAATTTTAGGTTTCAGATTTTTAAATCAGTGCATATCTTAGCATATCCAAGTATCCGCTGTATCAACAGAATGGTTACATCAAAATTCTTTAACTCTTGGGCTCGTCCCTGCCTAGAATGTAAACAAAATAAAGTTTCACGACATGTGAAGAACTCTCTAGGTACGTTTCCATTTTCCTCTTGACGCTTCCAGGATATTCATATAGACTTGATTGGACCTTTTCCGCCATCTCACGGTTTTAGATACTACCTCACGGCAATAGATAGATTTACGCGTTGGCCTGAAGCAGTTCCGTTAGTGGATATAACTGCGCAAACCGTAGCGGCCGCATTATGTGATAATTGCATAGCACGGTTCGGAGTACCCAAGAACATACCAACAGATCAAGGAGCTCAGTTCGAATCAGCGCTTCTTTTCCGAGCTCTCAAGATTGTTGGGTTTCAAAAGAATGCGTACCACAGCTTATCACCCCCAATCAAATGGCTTTCTCGAGCGGTGGCACAGGGCTCTCAAAGCTTCAATCATGAGCTACAAAGAAAAGTCTTGGTCCCGAATTCTTCCTAAGGCGATATTAGCTCTGATGACAATTTTTAGAGGGGAATTCCTCGCTACACCAGCTGAATTGGTCTTCGGTGAGAGCTTACGGCTACCTGCTGATTTTTTACAAAATTCGCAGTCTCGTCCTTCAAACGAACTTGTAGTTTCCCTTCGAAATTTTTCTCCGACATCAGACCAGTCCACGCTTCAGATCATTCACGTCAATCTGTGTGTTCGAACCAAATCGGTTCGAATATATTTTTGTTTTTATCGATTACCTTTAACCTTACTCTTAATCAACAAACAGGTACACAACCTAACAAAGCCATGTATTTGTCATCTACATAACACTTTGTACAAATACAATACAACAATATAGCCTCATTAAGATTCGTGCTAAAAACAATTGCTTAAAAAAGAACATATGCAAAAATGCCATGCTAAAATTGAGTTCTTAAAGCAAAAAAAATTCAATCTAATTACAAATTTTCCCAAAAATATCTAACCAAAGCATGTGTTGTCATGTAGCATACATGGCATAAATACAATCATGGCACAAATACAATCAGATCAAGCAGATCAATTTTCAACACTATCATCATTATATGTACTATCGAACGGGAATTTCTTCTCTAATATTTTTTGCAAATATACAGAATTCAATTTAACACAGCAGCATGGGTTGCTTTAAATTTCTTGTTACTATGCATTTTTGTTCGTTGCTATGCATATTTTATCTCTAGTACCGTAAAATTACAGACGCACGGCCAATTCTTGTAATCATTCGCCTCTGCTACTCCATCATTGGTGTCGTGTTCAAGCAAGGGCTATATACACAGCAATTTAACTTGACTCGAGCTCTTTTTCAGTTTGGCAGTGCAGTGAGTAACTTGATAATTTTTTAGTGGTATTTCCTAGTGTTGTGAATTTTTATTAACAGTTTAACACTTTGTTTGGTTGACAATTGAAATAACTTTTTCTTATTCTGGGTTGCGACTAGATTAGGAGATTTATTTGAATAGCGGCTAAAGCAAAGATTCTTATTACGGGTAACGACTGTACTAAGAAATTTTACTAATAAAACACTTTATTGTGGGTAACGACTACAATAAAGATTCTTGTTACGGGTAACGACTGTATCAAGAAAATTACTAATAAAACACTTTATTGTGGGTAACGACTACAATAAAGATTCTTGTTACGGGTAACGACTGTATCAAGAAAATTACTAATAAAACACTTTATCGTGGGTAACGACTACAATAAAGACTTTATTGTGGGTAGCGACTACAATAAGGATTCTTATTACGGGTAACGACTGTAATAAGAAATTTACTAACACTAAACGCTTTATTGTGGGTAACGACTACAATAAGGATTCTTATTACGGGTAACGACTGTAATAAGAAATTTACTAACACTAAACACTTTATTGTGGGTAACGACTACAATAAAGATTCTTATTACGGGTAACGACTGTAATAAGAAATTCACTAACACTAAACACTTTATTGTGGGTAACGACTACAATAAAGATTCTTGTTACGGGTAACGACTGTAACAAGAAAATTACTAATAAAACACTTTATTGTGGGTAACGACTACAATAAAGACTTTATTGTGGGTAACGACTACAATAAAGATTCTTGTTACGGGTAACGACTGTAACAAGAAAATTACTAACCAACACTTTATTGTGGGGAACGACTACAATAAAGACTTTATTGTGGGTAGCGACTACAATAAGGATTCTTATTACGGGTAACGACTGTAATAAGAAATTTACTAACACTAAACACTTTATTGTGGGTAACGACTACAATAAAGATTCTTATTACGGGTAACGACTGTAATAAGAAATTTAATTTACTAACACTAAACACTTTATTGTGGGTAACGACTACAATAAAGATTCTTATTACGGGTAACGACTGTAATAAGAAATTTACTAACACTAAACACTTTATTGTGGGTAACGACTACAATAAAGATTCTTGTTACGGGTAACGACTGTAACAAGAAAATTACTAACCAACACTTTATTGTGGGGAACGACTGCAATAAAGATTCTCTGTGGGTTTCGACTGCAGTAAGAATTACTCACCTCACTTTGTTCTGGGTATCGACCAGAATAAAGAATATCCCAATCCCAACCTCAGTAAAACTTATTAAAATCAAGTTAATCAACTGCCAAACATAGATCAGGTGAGTACAAGTTATGTGCAACAAAATTACTACATTTATTATATATTTTATATTTCTCATTTATTGAATATTGATAAATTAACCTATTTGTATCTAAGATTTATTGCGTATTAAAGCTCTAGTTTAAAAGTGAAGTGTAGAATTTGTAGATAAACGAATACAACCACTAACTTTATACCAGTGGCATCAATTTTATCACATCATACATTTTTGTATGTACGCTCTGACTACGGGCAGTACATTTAATGGTCCTTCGCAGCCAAATTTAAAGTCTAGTGGTATATATTCTAAGTTTTTCAAACATGACTACACTTCAAAAACTTTTCGCTAACCAAACCACTTCTGCAAAAATATTCGAAAAATCGTTCAACAACTACAACAAGACTGATGTAGAAAAACGAACGAAAGGACTCATTTCTGAGCGGTTAAGCGCCCTAAGCGAAATTTGGTCCGATTATAAGAATACACATTATGCAATTGTCCAAGCCACTCAGGCTTTAGAGGACAGCGAGATTCAAAAATACGATTATTTCACAAACGATCACTTCTTAAGTGCGGAAAATACATACTACACGTTTCGAGGTATTCTCAGAGATGCATTAGATGCATTCGAAACAAAAGTAGACTCAAAGCCAAGCACGGATAATGAATCTTCTTCGTTTCTGAGATTGCCTAGCATCACAATACCAAAATTCTCAGGGTCATATGAATCATGGAGGTCGTTTCACGATCTATTTCATTCCTTGGTTCATACAAATTCTGCACTATCACCAGTGCAGAAACTTCATTACTTGAAATCAAGTGTTTCTGGAGAAGCAGAACACTTATTGCGTCAACTTCCTATGACTAACTCGAGTTATGACAGCGCATGGAAGATATTGCTTAACAGGTACGACAACAAGCGAGTGTTAATTAATGCTCAGCTAAAAATTCTATTCAATTTACCTAAAGCAACACAAGAGTCAGCCAGGGCTATAAAAACAGTGCTGGACAAATCTTCCGAATGTATATACGAACTCGAAGCATTAGAAGTCCCCACTAAACACTGGGATACAATCTTGATTTATATGCTAGTGCAGTGCTTGCCAGCAGAAACTCATCGCTTATGGGAACAAGAGGTAAACAGTGCAGATGGACTGCCTACCCTTGAATCTTTGAAGACGTTTCTAGAAACAAGATTTAGAACTCTCGAAACAATCTCAGACGCAAAACCAAATTCAACCAATAAATCAGCTCAAATACCAAGAGCATCAACTCACTTTACATCATCTGGTGACAGATGCATAATGTGTAAAGAGCAGCATCGATTATTCAAATGCCCCAAATTTATTAAATTGGACGTTGATTCAAAATTCAAAATTGTCACGTCAAATCGATTGTGCATTAACTGCCTTTCAAAAAGCCACAATACAAAATATTGCGCTAACAAGTTTACGTGCCAGCGATGTGGAAGGAAACATCATTCCTTACTACATCGGAATATCACAAATCCACAGGGTTCACCTAAGCAATCAGACAACCCACAACTACAAGTACAACCTTGTAATTCGCCTTCCACATCCAAGGGATCAATTCAAACGTTTCACGCGAATCAAACAATGCGAACTACACAAGCCTTGCTTGCCACAGCATTGCTTAAAGTTCCATCAAAAAAGGGCAAAATGTTCACTTTACGAGCTTTAATTGACTCAGGCTCTCAAGTCACGTTCATAACAAAGGCTGCTGCACGCAAGCTGCAATTGGCCACTATGAACACATCGATGCAAATTACTGGCTTAGGAAAGTCAGAAACTATGAGTGTTAGCAAACAAGCATCAGTAAACATTCACTCTTATTCAACTTCGAATAAGATAACCACGATAAATGCCCTTATCGTGAACACCATCACGGACATACTGCCTCCGTCCACCATTCCAAGCAAGGAATGGAGCCACGTACATGGCCTGCAACTAGCAGATCCACTCTTTTTCAAGCCAGGAAAAGTCGACCTGCTTTTAGGAGCAGATGTTTATGGAGAAATCCTTTTAAAAGGGTTGCGAAAAGGCCCTCCAGGTACACCTATAGCACAAAACAGCACCCTAGGCTGGATCCTTTTCGGCAATTTAAAAAACACTCACACAATATCCACTGCGTCCACCTTAACAGTAAATGCTCAGTACGAAGAAGAGTCTTCCCTCGATAAACTTTTGCGGCGGTTCTGGGAAACCGAAGAAGTTACTCCAGGAAGACAACTGTCTAAGGCAGACCGCGATTGCGAAGAGTTTTATCAAAAAACTCATCTTCGAAATGCAACCGGCCGTTACGAAGTTCGCTTGCCAGCTTGGGTGACTCTCGTGGCATGGCTCTACGAAGATTTTATTGTCTAGAGCACAAATTGCAACAAAATCGTGAGCTTAGTCAGGAATACAAGGCTTGCATTAACGAATATAAATCATTAGGGTACATGATATTGGCTGATAAAGAAACCAGTCGTGATAAATGTTATTATCTTCCTCACTACGCCGTCATCAAGGATAGCACTACGACCAAGGTTCGAGTCGTCTTTGATGCCTCGGCTAAATCCACTAATGGGAAAAGTTTAAACGAACAGCTGCATACGGGTCCAGTACTGCAATCTGAGCTTTTCTCAACATTACTTCGATGGCGAAAATATAAATACGCTATGTCAGCCGACATAGAGAAAATGTACCGAATGATTAACATTCAACCCCCAGCGAAAGCATCAGAGACTATAAGTTAACCACGGTCACATTTGGCACAACGCCAGCTCCATATTTAGCCATCAAGACGCTTCACCAATTAGCAATTGATGAAGCCGCAAAATATCCTATAGCTGCCAAAATTATACCGCGTGATTTTTATGTTGATGATCTGCTCACTGGAGCAGATTCCATCAATGAAGCCTTGGAAATACAAGCGCAGATGATTAACATTCTGTCGTCAGCAGGCTTTAACCTAAGGAAATGGGTAAGCAATTCATCGGATCTCCTATCAAGCATTCCGGAAGAACATAGGGAAGTACAACTTCCATTACGGTTAGCAAGTGATGAATCTGTAAAAACCCTGGGAATACATTGGCACCCAGGAACTGACCATTTCACTTTGCAATATAAACAATTCGCAGATCGCAGTTCTACAAAGCGTTCTGTGTTGTCAGAAATTGCTACACTTTTTGACCCACTAGGTTGGATATCTCCGATCATAGTTACAGCCAAAATTCTGATGCAAACCTTATGGCTTTCGGGATGCTCATGGGACGAGCCGATACCTTCACATATCGATATGCACTGGCGACAATTTAAAGAAAAGCTATTTCACATTAGCTCAATCCATATACCACGGTGGATATTCACCACTAGTGATTTATCAATGTGCCAGATACACGGATTTTCCGACGCTTCCAATCACGCGTATTCGGCGGCAGTATATATCAGGGCTATAAATCAAGAAGGAAACGTGCATGTTAATTTACTTATTGCAAAATCCAAAGTAGCATCTGTCAAACCTATCACGCTTCCTCGCCTCGAGTTATGTGGCGCAGTACTTTTAGTTCGACTCATTGATCGAATTAAGACCGATCTAAATCTTACTAAGATCCCCATATTCGCTTGGACAGATTCCCCTATTGTTCTATCGTGGATCCGCAATCACCCGAACAAGTACAAAACTTTTGTTGCAAATTGGATTCCAGAAATCCAAAATTTAACTGATATACTGTCATGGCATCATGTTCGATCTAATGATAATCCTGCCGATTGTAACTCCAGGGGCATTGAACCTGCAACATTAAGCTCCCACCACTTATTGTGGCACGCAACTCAGTGGCTGTTGAATCCTGAAGAAGATTGGCCTCAATCATTACCTGTTATGGAAAGCAACTTAGAATCTCAACAAAAACGAGTAAGTTGTTTATCTACTATTCAGTCAAACACTAATGAAATTTTTAGTAAATTCTCAACGTTTGTTAAAAAATGGTCACATAAAGATATTGAAGGCTTGAAATAAATGACGCTGTGAAAGTACAACATCTTTTATTACACAAACCGAACCTTTTAGGTTAACCAGTTGCAATTCGCTCATGTCTTTCCCCCTTTTTTTGTTGTTTGTGTGAATAAGTTTTTCTTACTAAAACTTCAGTGCATACAAATCCCTCCATTTTTATCATCTGTACATGTATTAACATAATTTACATGAGACTATTTGAAAGACATTACAGCCTTTCAACGGGGGGCAGTATGTTCGAACCAAATCGGTTCGAATATATTTTTGTTTTTATCGATTACCTTTAAAAGGAAAACATCATGAAACAAAGCATCAAATTTGAGGAAAATTAAATCTAATTTGATTACTCTTAATCAAAAAACAGGTACACAACCTAACAAAGCCATGTATTTGTCATCTACATAACACTTTGCACAAATACAATACAACAATATAGCCTCATTAAGATTCGTGCTAAAAACAATTGCTTAAAAAAGAACATATGCAAAAATGCCATGCTAAAATTGAGTTCTTAAAGCAAAAAAAATTCAATCTAATTACAAATTTTCCCAAAAATATCTAACGAAAGCATGTGTTGTCATGTAGCATACATGGCATATATACAATCATGGCACAAATACAATCAGATCAAGCAGATCAATTTTCAACACTATCATCATTATATGTACTATCGAACGGGAATTTCTTCTCTAATATTTTTTGCAAATATACAGAATTCAATTTAACACAGCAGCATGGGTTGCTTTAAATTTCTTGTTACTATGCATTTTTGTTCGTTGCTATGCATATTTTATCTCTAGTACCGTAAAATTACAGACGCACGGCCAATTCTTGTAATCATGCGCCTCTGCTACTCCATCATTGGTGTCGTGTTCAAGCAAGGGCTATATAAACAGCAATTTAACTTGACTCGAGCTCTTTTTCAGTTTGGCAGTGCAGTGAGTAACTTGATAATTTTTTAGTGGTATTTCCTAGTGTTGTGAATTTTTATTAACAGTTTAACACTTTGTTTGGTTGACAAATGAAATAAATTTTTCTTATTCTGGGTTGCAACTAGATTAGGAGATTTATTTGAATAGCGACTAAAGCAAAGATTCTTATTACGGGTAACGACTGTACTAAGAAATTTTACTAATAAAACATTTTATTGTGGGTAACGACTACAATAAAGATTCTTGTTACGGGTAACGACTGTATCAAGAAAATTACTAATAAAACACTTTATTGTGGGTAACGACTACAATAAGGATTCTTATTACGGGTAACAACTGTAATAAGAAATTTACTAACACTAAACACTTTATTGTGGGTAACGACTACAATAAAGATTCTTATTACGGGTAACGACTGTAATAAGAAATTTACTAACACTAAACACTTTATTGTGGGTAACGACTACAATAAAGATTCTTATTACGGGTAACGACTGTAATAAGAAATTTACTAACACTAAACACTTTATTGCGCGTAACGACTACAATAAAAATTCTTGTTACGGGTAACGACTGTAACAAGAAAATTACTAACCAACACTTTATTGTGGGGAACGACTGCAATAAAGATTCTCTGTGGGTTTCGACTGCAGTAAGAATTACTCACCTCAGTTTATTCTGGGTATCGACCAGAATAAAGAATATCCCAATCCCAACCTCAGTAAAAATTATTAAAATCAAGTTAATCAACTGCCAAACATAGATCAGGTGAGTACAAGTTATTTGCAACAAAATTACTACATTTATTATATATTGTATATTTCTCATTTATTGAATATTGATAAATTAAACTATTTGTATCTAAGATTTATTGCGTATTAAAGCTCTAGTTTAAAAGTGAAGTGTAGAATTTGTAGATAAACGAATACAACCACTAACTTTATACCAGTGGCATCAATTTTATCACATCATACATTTTTGTATGTACGCTCTGACTACGGGCAGTACACTGTGTTTAAGCTCAAAGAGCTCAATTACAGCTCTCATGTTTTCGTTCGGACTGATGCGGTCAGAGCTTCACTCCAGCTCCCGTATGAAAGTCCATTCAAAATTATAAAATGTGACGAATTTTATTTCATGTTAGAAATTAAAGGCAAAGAAGTTAATGTTTCTATCAATTGGTTAAAACCATGTTTCCAAGGAACAATCGAAACAAGAAAACCCCAATCAAAGTAAGACACAATCACAAGAGACCAATATCACCGAGGGGCCAGTACAAACAGCGTTTGAGCATTCTGCTAACACGACAGACGCTTCAGGGCGAACGTAGTTTTCTCAACCAACCCATGAAAACTTGGAACCACATACAATCTCACCTGACCCCACAGTCCACCGTACGCCACTTTCCGATCTACAGGAACAACGTAAACGTCACGTTAGATTTCTCTCGGATGGTAATACGCAGCTTCCCCAACATATATCTTGCACCGGTAGAATTACAAAACCACCTAAACGTTTTTTATGAACTAAATTTTTGGGTTTGCTGGTGGGGGAGTGTTGTTGCGGCGTCGCCTTCGTTTGTCAGATAGATTAAATCAAACGCCGACGCGCGTCGAACGCACTCACGATTAGCATCTGAAAAGCACCATGCTTTAAACATTTGTAAGTTTAGTGGAGCCAAATGAGCCAGCACTTTGCGAGTTGTGGGTGAGGTAGTTTTTTTGTTAAATCCAGCAACCTGGTTAATAAATGTTTTGTTTTTAAGTTTTCTGCTAGGAGCTAGAAATAAATTGTCTAAATGTTGTGATCCGAGATAGAACTTAATTTAGAAAGAACGTGTTAGTTAATAATAATATCAACCACGTGTTATTTAATAATAATATCAACCAGACATTTTTAAGTCTAAACGTTTTAAGACCTAGTTGAATCAAGAATTATACAAATTGTTTAAAAGATTTTTGTGTTTTTCTTCTCAAACCATAATCACTCCTTTGAAGAAATAATTCTTAAAATAGAATTGAACCATTATTTCTTCCACAGTACTGCAATTCTCAAAGAAGATCAAAAGAAGTGGAAACGTGGAGCCAATTAACTGGTGTCATAGGACTGTGGCTAGAGGTTCTGTCACGCAACCATATCCACTCTTGTTTCCGCAGCTAGAACTTCCAGCTCGATTAAGTTCTTGCTTTGGCAACATAATAGTGGAGAAGCAACTTCACAACGACAACCAACCACGATACAAGATAATAGTGAACAAGCAACTTCACAGTGAACACCCAACCAAAAGGCAACATAGTAGTAGTAATAGACTACATAACCACCTACATGCAACCGTTTTTTAGATCTCCTTAAAAACGGTTTACCGCAGGATCAAATGAAAATATTCGAGAAACGAAATTTCCATCATAAGTAGCAAATCAAGAAAGCCTTAAATGAAATCATAGTGGACAAAATCTATGAGAATTTCCGCTCGACATTTGTGTTCTCTATAGATTTCTTTACTCCATGCTTCTGTTGATTAGTAAGATCGCATTAAAGTGCGTTTACGTAGGTAGTACCTACAGTCCGTGTGGAAACATGTCCAAGGTACTGCATCTTCCTCCAAATTATATTATGATCGAAAAAAATTGTCTACAGGAATAGGTTTACCTAAATATAATTTTTTTTCCTTCTTGATTCGAATATTTACAATATTTGTTCTCTCCCTTCCACATAGTCAGAATATCGAGAGAGCTGAACTTTGGTATACAGACATTTCTCGTTAATGGTTTCGTTGAAGTACCAATCCAGAAGAAAAGGACATATCACTGGTGCGGGCGGTTTTAAATGAAATTATGCTAACCATTCCTTGGAACTTTGCCTTGCATATGATATCTGACACGTATTTACTTATCTGCTCTCATCGGCTATGAGATAAGCATGATTGTTAAGCACTGTACTGTTTTCTTCAATTTTTCAGTATTGACACGATCTTCTTGTTGGTGCATACTGTTGTTAATACACAAAAATTTGCGCGAAATTGTAGACTACCTGCATAGCAATTGGACTCGAAAAACGACTCAATTAATTATTCGAAAACGATAACAGAACAAAAGAGTAATGCAAAACTAATAAGAAAGTGATTCATTTTTTAATTGAAATATTTGCTGAATAGTGATAAGAAGGTGATTAACTGTAACGATGACAAATTAATCGCATCTGTGATAACAAATTTATTAACCTGCATGATAACAATATCATATCCTTGAATTGCAAAATGGTCTTCTTTTCTATTAGGTATTGAGGAGAATTTGGGTAGCTCTTCAAATGCAATTGCTACTTCAAATTTAATTCAGTTGCTAATCCCTTGAGTTCACTTAGTGACACAATTCAAATCATCTGTCTGGAGTTGCAATCAATTAGAAGTCAGGCGAGTTCAGTTCCAAATAATTAATTGGTGTTAATTTTTAATTAATTTTGTTCTGGTGTTTCGCTTATATAAGAATTACTCGACGTAAGTTTCAATCACCTAAACAGGATGTTCAGTCCACATTCAAAACAAAGCAAACAATTAATTTATATGAGATGCACCACTGTCCAAGAAATAGAATTTTTTTTGTCACTACCGCCAGTGGAGTCTAACTAGATATTGACTAGTTATCGACAGATGGCATGCATGGCTCTATTCGGATAAACGGATATCAACAGCTGTACTTTCGTGAGCTTTGAGCTTTCGTGCTATAAAAACATGAGCACGGAGCTGAAGACCAGTCAGTTTTCCTCTGACCATCAAATAAACAAGTCTAGGAAATTGACCTAGATTTCACCTATCGAAACTAAGCATACTGAGCTAGCTTCAAATTTCCTTTCTCCAAAAAACCACCAAGATATTGACCTGGACACTTCCCCAATCCATAACGGCCTGAACATTGATCAGGTCTCCCACACTTCCGTGAAGTTCCCACAAATATTGATTTGGGAATTTCACTAATAGTATAAGTTAAAATAAATTTTAGCCATTCCTGTGTGGTAGTTGAGAAAAGTGATCGCGCTACCCACAATTTTTATTCGTTCTTATTAAAAGTTTTTCTTCTCTAATTCCAGCTCTGCCTAGATACCAGAGAACGGACTGAATTCTTTATAATTTTATTACATATTTGAATTGTATTAAGTTGATTTTTTTTGTTACCATTAAGGTTTGAATTTTGCTTTTGAATAAAAAATATTGAACTTTGCTTGGTGTTATTCTTCCGGCACCTATTTCTTTTTTTATGTATTTAACACTGGCTACAGCGGCTATATAAAGCCGACGAAATTCAGTAGATGGCACCATTCTTTTGGCAGAGTTGATCTGTATCAGAGCTGATCTGAGTGTAAAGAATCGTGTTTCGTACCTTTTTTACAGAAGATAATTCTGGTCAGGGATAACTGAAATTTCCTATCCTATCACACAGAAGATAATTCTGATCAGGGATAACCTGAGTTTCCTATCCTTTCATACAGAAGATAATTCTGGTCAGAGATAATCTGAGGGTCCCAGATTTTCTACACAAGCGTTTTGAATTTGTTGGTTTTTATAATAGTTGAATTGAAATTATTAATAAAATTATTTGAAATACTAAAAAAAACTGAGTTGTCTTTTATACCGGCTCTGCTCCCTTACGATCAAGACTACATCTCACAAGGACGATGGTATGCCTACCTTAAAAATCGGCAAAAACTGGCTTTACTTAAGAATTTCGATGAAAAGCACAATCTACTCCAATCCATATTTAGAAATAATCTAATTTCTGGCGAATATGACAGGAGCCATGAAGAATGTAGTCAGCGAAAATTTATTGAGTTCTAAATAGATAATTTAGTTGAAGGCGAGAATGACGATTCAACATAGAAATGTAGCATAATACGGTTTACTACATCATCATTATTTTAACCAACCTAAGTAAATAACTGTATTAATTTCTGACGTGATTTGCTAGTTGTTGCATTCTTTGTCTGGCCAGGCTAATGATATTTTCCTCTTCTGTCACATTTTTGTTCTCACTTTCTTCGAAATTTATATAGTTTATTGTACTTGTAAGTTTTACCCTATTGCATAGTATTGCGCAGCATTTAAAAATATTCCCTACAAATTCAGAATAAACACATAAATGAATTGAATTAAAGCGCAGAAAGTTTTCGTTAAAAAACCGAAAGCATTTTTTATTAATCAGTATGTTGTCTTATTAGTATTATTGAACTCTTTGCTACATCATTAACATTCAAAATTTCTCCTGCATGTGGAATTAATAGTCATA
The DNA here is from genome assembly GCA_963924295.1 of Dioctria rufipes. Taxonomy (NCBI): domain Eukaryota; kingdom Metazoa; phylum Arthropoda; class Insecta; order Diptera; family Asilidae; genus Dioctria; species Dioctria rufipes. The sequence continues at coordinate 54,343,737 of OZ002740.1, forward strand.
CTCAATCCATAAGTAATACTGCATTTGGAACTCACATCAAACCGTCCTTGAATTTTTTTTAATTAACTGGAATTTTGTAATTCTCATCCATCATAGAGACTTCCTCGTCAGGTAAGACTTACAAAATAAAACTTTAAATCAGGTCCAAAAACCGCCAGAGAATTAATGGAATGCTTTCCATGACGATCAAGGAATGTTTTATTTCTCACTGGTGCATCAATATTAATTAATATGCTATCAATAGCACAACATGCATGTTCCGTCGCGGGACAATCTTTTAAACTAAACCTAAAACTTACATACTAAAAATACGAAAAACTCACACACTTTTTCCTCGATGATAAATGCCCCACGATGATCATCGACAATAATTCCCGCGATGTATAAATATATCCCACGAAGCAAAATCTAAAAAGGAAACAAATACTGGCATTTATAAAAAATCAACAAAATTGTAAAATCTCAGATCATTTAAAATTTTAAACAATCTGAGGCTTTACCTAGAGTCAAATACTCACACATTAAAACAATACAAATCCCGCGCCACAGTAGTCGAAAGCATTCCGCCACCTAAAAATAAACAAACAAGAAATTACTAATAAAATTATAAACAAATGAAAATCAAAACATAAACACTTACCGGTCTCCATCAGCTGCCATGAACCACTTTGACAGATTCAAAATGGCAGCTCATAGCACAGAGAAAAATTATTCTCATTAGGCTACGATGACGTTACATCGTGGCAACATAGCAACACCACCGGCAGACACAATGCCTATTGTGTTTCTGCCTATAAATAGCGAGCTACTGGAAGTAACAAATCACTTGCGGTTTGACCAAGCCACAAGACAGATCGGTAGCTCTGAAGCCATATTAAGTCTTGCTTGACCAAAACTAAGGGAAGTATTTCTGACTCCCATTTGTACTACCATTTTTTACAAAATTAATAATATTTCATCACCCAATTCTGGGAGTCTTTGAACCCAGCTACAAGTAGTCTGAGCAGATCTGTGACGCTCATTCTGTCACCCAAATCTCACCTTATATTAATTTAATTAATAATTATTTTTTCTTTCTTCTGATCCACAGATTAAGGAATAAATATGGCCAGTGTAGACTCAGATCAATTAAATATATATTTGAATTTATATTAGTAAGTTTAATCGAATTAAAGTGAATTTGAAATTGAATTAGGGTTAAGTAACTGGATTGCCTAGCTTGTAAAAATTATTTGTGACGAAATAAATTAGTGAATTTTTGTTATTTGAAAAATCCTGTCTTATCATTTCTAAAACCGGCACCTGCCCCTTTTTATGATTAAGCCCACATTAGGACTTAACAATGCATCTACAACCATTTTCATATAACCGTTGACTAAGTTCACCAATATTGCCTGACCATGTGAACTATGAGATACAAAAATTTCTTAAGATTGTTTCGAACTGTGCTGACGAACTCAGCAGGAATTTCAAGGAAGTCGCACGTGAAAAATTCGAAAATTTCTTAATTTTCTTCTCCGGAAATATAGTGACGAACTCTGAGGGAATTCCGAAAGATGTATTCTGTATAGTCGGCATCGTATTCAGTAGAATATCAGGGAAAACGTGATTGTTTCTAGGACATGTATGCAAGAAAAGTACGAAGTGCAAAAGTTGAATAATTATCACTGATGATTTCAAAGATTTCTTAGCTGTGTGGCTCATATGCAAAATCTTCCTACGTCTGCCTAGAACAAGCTTTTAAATAAATTTCAACGTACGGTGGATGCAACGATACCAAAAGATGCCCAGGACACCCGAAGCGGCAGAAGTCGAAGTATTACTATTACTGCATAGAAAATTGTTTCCCACATTTTTGCGAATAATAATATAAATAAACAAATAATGATTTTGTTAAGCTTTTATTTTCCTTTGTTTGTTGAAAAAAAAAAATTATGACTTTCATTTAACCCTTAACTAGGCGCTGTAGCAAAATCACACATGTGGGCGCATGGGGTCAGCAGTGGCCCCAATTTATTTCTAGATATTGAAGTAAATCACAAAATATTCAAAAACAGAAACAATGCAGTTCGATAACTAAATCTTATCTCTTTAACAAAAACTGAAAAACAAATAACTTCTCTTTAAGTTAACACAACAATAAAATAACAAATATTTTATATTACATACTGAGGAACTTCTTGCCAGTCTTTATAGAAAAGTAAAAAGTAAGTACTATTCCCTGAAAACTACAATCTTAACATTTGTTCTATAGATTTTCGCTAGAACTCTCTGGAGAATTTTATAACATGTTAAAATTTCGAAAGATGTACTTAACAAAACTTATCTCAGGAAAAAATTTACGTAAGTGGGCGCATGGGGTCACACTTCACTATAGCACAAGAGCATGTGTACGTTGCAGCGGCTCGAGCACGTCGATTTTCAAGATAGTTGTCTAAGATGAAAAGCTACTGGAAAACGCAAGGTCAAAAGAAAATAAGTTCTACATTTTTTCGCGGTTAAAATTGCTCTGACCCCATGCGCCTACTTAAGGGTTAAAAACATCCCAATCTGTGGCAGACAAAATTTTCCTGATTTTGTGGGGATTTTTCTTTGCAAAAGTGATCAGATTTTTTTTTTACGATTTTGTGGCAACTATCTTTCAAACTTCTATAAGAATCAACTTCCGAGTTCGTAACTAGCATCTGAAATGTGTGCACGATTTTATACAGAATTCGAAGAATTTGGTTTGCTGGGTAGTCCCTTCTTGCACACATCTACAATTATTCATTTTACTAACTCCGTGCATATCTGCAATACTACGATAATAAGCAACTGTTCCAAACCATTGTAAAGTTACTAAGATTTTATGATCAACGTTTAATGCAATCTGTAAAGTGAGTTGACATTAAATGCATACCTGTTTTTCTGACCTTATTGAATAGTCTTCTAGAAACCCGCCGAAGTTTGTTAACATAATCATTGCATCGCCCTTGAAAATGGAAACATGAAGCTTCTGAAGTTACTAAACATATAGGAAATACCGCTATCTTCTCTGGTGTTAGTCTGGAATTCATTTTTTGAAATCTTCGCCAATCCGTCAACATGGACATACTGTATTCGACCACAGTTCATTCGAATTTTTTCTTCTTCCTCTCACCCGCGCAGAACGACGGACATTGGTAAATGGAAAATCCATCTGCATCTTAAAAAATAGATTAAAAAATCTCAAAAGATTTCTCAGCAGAATAAACAATTAGTAACCGAGCCGCGGCGGTAGAGTTTGCACCCAGACTCATATAATCAAAACAAATAATATGTTATCAATTATATCACCAACATGACACCGTTAATTCTAATATTTTTCCAATTACTTTTCCAATTATTTTCATTTATTTTCCATTTAATATTCTCTGTTTCTTCATTAACGACATCTATGTGCTTGTGGTTAGTAAATTGTCCATTCCAAATTCAACAGCAAGCTCTCATAAAAAATTAAGTAATTTACTCATTACGTGCAATTTACATGTTGGTCCCCCATTACAAGTAAAGTTATAGAACATTCGTAATACCTGTATACTTAGTATGTATATATGTTTATACATAGATACCTACAGCAATCCAGTATCCCAACAAAATGGGTGAACCCGGATATTTCAAGCAATAAACTTAGAAAGTTATGGGTCTTATGAGGAAATTCCATGAGACTTCCCTTGGGACAATTTAGGTTTTTTATTTGATATCATTTGAATGTTCCTTTACCATACACAATCTAGCTGCTTTTCATATAGAGGATAAAAATAGATTTTATGGAATTTTCTTATAACATTAAAATTCTAGGAAGCTAAAGCTACATTTACACGGCGACAGTAACTTTCGTAAGCAACTTTCATAAGTAGTTTCATTTTAACGTTTCCATACAAATCTTCTACTTACGAAAGTAACCTTCCACTATCTGGGCACACGGAAGTAAAAGTCATGAGAGTTGAAAGTGATGCAAGTGAAAAGAAGATAACAACATCCAGATAGGACATAATTTTATTTGCATCCATTGTGCTAAACACTAACTACTTACATAACAAACGGTAACAAACTTGTAAACCTGTAAACAAAAATTTCATGAAAGTAGGTACTTCTCATGAAATTTATTTACGAAAGCTACTTTCACATCGTAAATATAGCTGAAAGCAAACGAGGATGTGCATGTAGCTATATATTTATGTGTGTATGCAGGTGGTATATGTGAAGTCTATACATACAAAATTATATGGATGACTAAGGAGTTATGGTTAAAGTTATGTACAATGCATGTAGGGTATGGCTTTGAATCGGATAAGATAGTTCCATAAAAACGAAAACGTTTTTATTTTCTATAGAATATGGATTACTTATGAATTTATGTTTTTAGTATTATTATTTAAGTTTGAGTGATGAATTATTTTAATGGGATTCGATTCTGAAGGTACTACTTTTTTGGCTATAAGACAACAATTGCTATGTTAAAAGTTTCTTCATTGCAAAGTGCTTTTTACAGAAAGTTGTCAAGAAAATTTTATTTCTTGTCAAAGGAGATATTGCTCAACAACAATATGATATTACTTACTGGTTGCCAAGATCCCACCTTTTAAAGATTTCTGGATTTTTAGCAATGGTACCCAAAAGTTGATACAATCTTACAGGAATCAACATCCTTTTCAGTGAGAAATTAATTTTTTATGAAATTATAAAATATGGCAATTTTCGGGACCCAGTTATCCTTCAATTTACGCGAAGATAAATTCATGAAACATCTCGCATATATCGAAAACGCGTAAATCGAGATGAACTTAAAAACTTAAAAAAAAAAAATTTATTTATTTCTTCCGAGACGGGAATCGAGCCCACAAAATTGGAGAATGGAAGAATTTTAAAATGTTTTTTTACGATTCTAAATCAAATCATAAAAAATTATTTTGCAGCGTAAATAAACCATGATGAGTGTACAGGGGAGAAGGGTGGCGGCGGCATATCAACTGTTTCGGAGTTACAGGGTGATGAAGAAAAAAAGTTAGGTTTTCACAAATTACCCTGTATCTTACAATGTGTACGTCCTTAGATATTAATTTTTGAAACAGCACTTAGTAAACAAAATTTGCCACTTCTTACAAATTTTAAAATGACGTATCTCAAAAATTGAAAACCAAAAACGAAAAATATTTCAGCAAAATCCTATAATAATAAAACCAACCTACCTATAAAATTTCATCAAAATCGGAGTTAATCGATGCACAAATTTATATAATATTTTTCGATTTTCTGTGGAATGACTCTATTTTATTTATTACTTTTTCAATTTTATGAACTCGTGAATTTTATTTCTCCTTTGATTTCGTCTTTTCATTACTTTTTTGTTTGTCGTCAAATAAATAAATGTATTTATTTTAACTTCTTTTAAATCAGCTTTAGGCATACTTTTAAAATTAATTAATAATCCCCAATTCATTTTAGCCAGTATATCCTCAAGGATGGACTTTAAATAAATTCATTAAATGAAATAAAATGTGCATTGTAATTGAAAAAGAAACTACGCTTTGTGTATAACTGTCTTTCAAATTGAAAAATTACCTTTGACCATTTGGGACTGACAGTGAAGACCATTTGTAGATTATTAAAATAATATCTCCCCTTTTCATATATCATGAAGGGATGCATTCCCATTGGATTGATTTGATATGCACAAATGTCTTACATGTACAACTGTCCAATGAGCACAGACCGGTAAAGTTATGCATTCTGTGGATATACCAAGGAGTACAGTAGTACAAATCTGATGTTTGGTTACCATCCCATTAATTTTAAGTAGCTGTTTATCTTCAAATATCACATCATGAGTTATGATATGAAATCTCGTAGGAATTGAGGAGACTCTAACACAAGATATCTGGTTTGAAAATAATGGCGTTCAATTATCTCAACAATGCAAATGTGCAGAAATTTTAAAGATATTGAAATACTTTTCATGCTTTGGATAATATCATTTAAATGTTTTGCTGCCTTAACCTTGAGTTCATAAGAGTTCGTATTTGTCGTTGCACATTAAAATTGCGAGAATTGTTGGAATTGTGGATGTATTTCTCCATTAGGATATTTAAAAATGGGATTTAATCATTTAACCACCCGATAAAGTGCTGGAACTTCTGTCTGTCGAAAGTGTAGCAAATTCGAATGCAAAAGTGTAGTAAATGGGTCGCCGTATACTTTGTCGCATACTGCACGTGCATTTTGCTAGACTTGTTATCAATAATTTTGCACCGCTGTAGTTCTTTATATGATTACCGAGGTTAATTGTGAGCGTATTCAATTAAGTTACAGTTTTCTTATATAAACAAATACTGTATCACAAATTCACAACACATAATGAGAATTTACTTCACCTCAAATTGCAGGCAAAGATCTACACAGCCCTGGGATCAGAATTTTACAATTTCAAAATGGCCGAAGCTGTTTTCTTGTAGTAGTATTGTTGTTAGCCATTTTTCCTCCGCCCGATTGCCACTCATCGTCTAAAAGTGCACCGGGTACCCCGGCCCAATGACGTCCATTAAGCTCAATTGAAAATTTTCTGTAGGGAGGTACTAAGTACAGTACTGTTTGATTAATCATTCTTGCCTGCATCTCCCTCCAAATAAAACAAGAATAAACTAAAAAAAAATTTAATGAAACATATATAAGGAAAAATTTCTTCACTGATAAATTTATTTAAATGTTTATTGTTTATTTTCCTTAATTCTCAAAAGTGTAGTAGAAATTAGTTGAAGTATAGTAAATAATTCCAAGAGCTTAAGTGGGGTAAATCTACTTCACATATAGTAGAAGTTCAAGTAGTCGGCGACAATGCAGCATTAAAGCAAAAACACATCCAAGCCTCGAGACTTTCTATTGGCCTTGTCAAAATTTCCAGGACTGTTTTCTAAAATGAGGCGACACAAAACCAAGCCGAGCAGCTTTCGACTTCTCAGGCTTACTTCAGTAAACAGGTCTGCTACTATGGGCTGGTTTAGACGGTGTAGTTTTTGCGTCGCGTGATCGGCTTTTCTCTTTTGTTCAAGAAGGGAAAAAGTTGCTGTGCGTTAACACGGTATAGCTTTTGCGCGGCGCACACGAAAACAAGAGCAGTTCTTTAATCTCTTATTTCGGCGTCTACGACATTCTACTCTGGATGGTGTTCACGTTAACTGAAAATTATTTGGACTGGTAATATTTTTAGTAAATATCTTGCGCACTTTGATAGGTATGTTTATTAACATATACATAATAATTACATTCAAAACTCAAATAATAAAAAAATTATTTCAATTTTAGACATGAATACGAGTTCTAGCAGTGAAGAAGATATAGAAATGGCTTTGAGTTTAGAAACTGCCGCCCTTGCTTTTAAATGCTTACTCAAGCAGCGATAGTGATGATAATTTAATTGTTACGGGCTTACTAAGCGCTGCCTCTGGTCTTCTCCAACTTGCAGGAACAAAAATGAAAAGAAAATGTCGGGTACAACCCTGGAAAAAGCGAAGAAATATCAGTGGTTCATTTCAATTTTTAACTCGCGAATTAAGAGCAGAGGACGCAGATGCTTACCGAAATTATTTGCGCATGAATGAAGATACTTTCAAAAGGCTATTATCAAAATACAATAATCAGGGATTGCGTTGAACCTGCAGAACGTTTGGCAATTACTCTTAGATTTCTGGCAACTGGCGAATTTTACCAAAGTATGCAGTTTCAAACTAGGTTATCAAAAGCCTTTTTGAGCATTACCATCCCAATTATTTGTGAAATATTGTGGCAAAACTTAAAGGAAATTTATTTAAAGGTAATTTAAGAAAAAAGTAAATAAGTTTCATTCGTCAAATATTCCAGCTAGCGACAATTGTAATATATCCCTTTTCTGCTTTTTTTTGTTTTGTGGTGGTTCCTCGGAATGGAATTCAGCAACTTCTTCGATATCTCTGTCCTTTTCCATACATTTTTCTGAGTATAAAGGTGAGTGAATTTGAGCAGCTGCATTTCCAATTTCGGACTCAGGAGTAGATAGCGGAATTACCTGAACCGATAAAATCTTGATCGCTTTTGCTTGTGTTGAACCGGCAGGTAAAATTTGCTGATCTCTTTCATGTGAGGCAGCGTTTTTACCTGGACTTGGTGCACTTTCAACTTGTGACCTGTGAGAATTTGCACTTTGGAGCTTTCAATTGTCCTCAATCCCTTTTCTCAAAGCGGATTGAACTGCCCATACCGTGCTGCTGTGAATGACCGGATCCGTAATTCATTCAAGTTGAGATACAACAAAATTGCTGACCCAATCATCTTTCCGTTCGTTTCTGTTTTTTTTTTTTTCTTTTAAGTATCTCCGCAGTACATTGCAGTGTGGCTGTTATCTATGCCCGCATATCTATTTTGCTGCATCGTTTGGCCTGCAAATAGAAATTGTAAAATACAAATTTTTTTTTAAATGTTCAGTTAATTTGCACATATCTTTTCAGTTTCCCTCACCCATTGCTGAGTGGGAGAAAATTTCTGAAGAGTTTGCCGTGCGCTAGCAATTCCCCCATTGCTTGGGTTCTTAGGATGGAAAGCACATAGCATTCAGATCGCTTCAAAAGGATGATGCATTTTATCACAAGTATAAAGGAACAGACAGTATTATTTTATTGGCATTATGCGATGCAAGTTGTAAGTTTACTTATGTGGATATTGGATGCAACGGTCGCACTAACGATGCTGGTGTTTTAATTCAAAGTAAGTTAAAACGTGTAATCGACAACGGCGAACAATATTTTCCAACTGAGAAAGCAATCGGGAACCATCGGCTGCTGCCATAAGTAATTAGTGGAGATGACGCTTTTCCCCTGCAAAAACATATAATGAAACCCTATCCATATAAAAGCAAAGAAGAAGTAAAGCAAACATTTAAAACTCGAAGTAGCCGTTCGAGACAAAATATAGAGCGTGCCTTTGGTCTCCCATCTAACAGATTTCCTGTTTTACAAAATACAATGAATTTGCGGGTTCATAATGTGGAAAGTGTTACAAGCGCATGCTGTGTTTTGCACAATTTTTAGATAACCCACAATTCAAGAGATTACTTTGAAAACAATAATAACAAAGGTCATAGTGTAACTGGAGATGAGCAAAATCAGCAAGAACCTTAAGAGCAAGCCACCTCTTCTAGACGCTTTGCAGAAACAATTAGAAAACAATTTGCGGAATACTTTCACAATGAAGGAAAAATTCAGTGGGTTGACAAGTGAATGTACTTCAAATTTCAACTTATACAACAAGCGTCCATGTCAAACCTGTCAACGCGTGCTCTTAGTTAGTTAGTTAATTTTCTAAGCAATTTTTGCATTTAATAATTAAGAATCAATTGTATAATTAACACTTGGTGCACCTAACATTATTACAGCCAAAGTTAGGGTCTATAACAAATATTTAAATTTCAACAAATTTTAAAATTTCTCAACTTACCCTCGGTGGTGGAGAAGCAAATGAAGTCTCGGCTCATTCCCGCCAATTTCGTCTTCTTCTGGAACTTCTTCAACGTCATCAGGGTCTATAAAAAGCCGTATATGTATTTAACAGTTATATCTAATTGAATTAAAAATAAATGAAAAAAGAACTGGTTTTATAAAGAAAATACGTAAACATACCGTGTCTATACTTGTTGTAGATTCCTTTGTAGTACAATATATCTTCAGAAAATCCATCTGGTCAAAATACCACAATTTTGGTAACTATATACCCTCGATTCCTGCTCCACTCTTTTTTGATGCAGCCATTAACCTCATCTCTTTCGCATACTGCCCACGCAATACTTGGATTTTATTGCGAATGTGGTGCACCGTTATTGCGCTATTGCTTTTTGCAACTCACTGCAAATTACTTCAAGGGATTTTTCTCTTTTATCTCTTTTTATGTAGTCTTTGTGTTTTGTGTTGTACAAGTTTTCAAAGTCTCGATAACACAACAACAGTTTTTCCACTAATTGGCGGTCCCACCTTACGCTCATTATATTTTTTCCACACAATACTTTTAAAACAAAAATCTCAATTTAAAAAGAAAAAATTCAAACAATATTTTTACTGTCAATGGTCAAAAAACAGAAAAATCACACATAACATTTTCACAGCAATGGTCCACACTTCAATAAATGAATCAGCTCTCTTACAAATTTCGTGCGCGGCGCGCAAAAACTACACCGTGTAAACCACCTCTGTACAAACTCTAGGTTTGTCTAAACTAATAACAGGGGTGCCAGATCAAAAAACAAATAGACCAATTAAACAATTTCAGAATAATGTGCTTTATTTTAGCAACGATATGAACAAGAATAATGAACAAATTAAATTAACACAACAACAAAGATAATGACATGAACTTCAACAAAAATCACTTAAACTAATATTGATGGTCGTGATGCTGTAACGAGAAAAAAGAAGAATTAGTACTCAGACATATACTGGTTTTCTCATAGTGTGATGTAGTCTGAACGTACTGTACTTTAGTAGTATACAAATATAATAGACCTTACTGTAGTTTATTATATTTATATATGCAGTAATTGTATGCCTTAATGTAGCATACAAGTGTTGTTTGGTGTAGTGAATCCTTTGGTTAGGATTCAGCTTGATAGTACCAGCTTAATATGCTTTACTTGATAATGAACGTTACTGTAGTTCAGTAATGTATAAATATAATAAGTCTTATTGCAATATATTATATTTATATGTGTGTTCCTTATAGTGTAGTGTTACAGTCGCAAGTTAATGCGTTACGACTGTTATGTCAAGACTTGCAACTTAATTTGTTGCTCTCGTCTGCGATCAGAAGTGACTGGCGAAAATCCCTTTGCTTCACAGGCCTTTTATAGTAAGCAGGTTGCCGGGAATGCCTGCTTTGATTTGTACATTCCCAGCAAGTTATTGAGAATGCCTGCTCTGATTTGTTGAAGCAAAGTGATTTAATTTTAGTGTGCGTTCGCACAATCTCCCGCCTCCAAATAATACCTACTTAATTTATTTCTTCGTCACAATGAAAGTTCCTCTTTTTGTTTTTGTGAACTTTATATGATGAGTACGACCAAGAGAGTGCAAATAATATTTTCGCGCTTTCAATACTCGTTCCCATAGTATGCTTGCTTGTCTTATGATATCTGTCATCTCCTTGGGTTGTTTCTAATTTCCCAACGCGCGGAATTAGAGATGTACTTCTAGTTTCATGCGGTGATAGCGCTGCTTTTTTTCTGGATGTATATTCCCTTGGCGTATTAGTCCTGGTCTGGTCGACATTATCCTTCTTTTTAATAAATTTAATGTTTTTCTCTTGTTTTGATTGTTCATGCAACTTGTTTGCTTTCTTCCGTATTGTAGATGATAATATCTAGCTTGTTAATTTTTCTTGGTGTTGTTGGTAGCGGTGATATTAGCCTTGGCATAGGGTCCATGGTCAGCATCTCCTTGATGATATCTGGGACGTCTGATGTTATCATCCTTCGTGGTGTTGTCGGCAGCGGAGAAATTGGTCTCTGCATCGGGTCCATTATTAGCATCTCTTCAATCGAGCGGGTATTTAACATGAGACTCATTTGTGATGGTGATGCCTTGCAAGTTTATTGTATAATGAAAAATTTCTTTATATACTGAAATATGTCACAGCATGACTTGCTGTTTCGAGGAGAGGAATTATTTTTGTAATAGGTCTTACAAGTGTATTTTTTGATGTTTTCAACGAAATTGTTCGAATCAATTTATCGTGCCCCATGTGAACTTTTAATATTCGCCCTAATAACCATTGACCAGGGGGCAGATTATCTTCCTTTAGAATCACTGTGCTCCCTTCTATGGGGATATTTGTCTCCTTTTGCCATTTATTTCTGTTCTGTAATTGATGTAAATAATCTGACGACCATTTTTTCCAGAATATATTCATTAATACTCGGAGATGTTTTTTAGTTTGTGATATGGAATATGTGGTAATGCAGCTTCTACTGGTGTTAGCGAATGCTTCCCAGTTAAGAAATGTCCCGGTGTCAGATAATTGAAGTCGTTAGGATCGTTGGAAAGCGGACATAGCTGTCTAGAATTTAAACACGCCTCTACTTGCGTAAGGACTGTAGACATTTCCTCGTATGTTAGTTTTGTATTTGATAGTGTTTTCTTCAGATGTCTTTTTGCTGACTTAACACCGGCTTCCCATAAACCTCCAAAATGTGGTGCATACGGTGGGTTGAAGTGCCAAGTAATATCCAAATTTGCAAATTCATTAGAAATATTATTTTTTATGTCATGTAAAGCAGCCTTGAATTCTGTTTGTAATTCCTTGGCTGCACCTACAAAATTTGTACCATTATCTGAATACATGTCAGATGATAATCCTCTTCTGCCTACGAACCTTCTGAATGCAGCTAGGAAGACAGAGGTAGATAGTTCTGTAGTGAGTTCTATATGAATTGCTTTAGTTGACAGGCAAATGAATAAACAGATATATGCTTTGGTTATTTTTACCGACCTTATATGAGAAATTTTCAAATTGATGGGGCCTGCGTAGTCAACCCCTGTATGTGTAAATGGTAGAGACTTGTTAACACGTGCTGATGGAAGCGAACTCATCAATTGGGTTGATGGCCTTGCATTATATCTTTTGCATGTTATACGTTTGTACAGATGGCTTCGAATTGTGTTTCGAAATTTGTTAGCATAACCATTACATCGCCCTTGAAAATGGAAACAAGTAGTTTCTGAAGTTACTACAGATAGAAGAAATGCCGCTATCTTCTCGGGTGTTAGTCTGGAATTCAGATTTTGAAATCTTCGCCAATCCGTCAACATGGACATACTGTGTTCGACCACAGTTTATTCGAATTTCTTCTTCTTCCTTTATCCGCGCAGAACGAAGGACATGAGTTAAATGGAAAATTTATCTGCATCTTAAAACATAAATTAAAGAATCTCAAAAGGTTTCTCAGCAGAATAAACAATTAGTAACCGAGACGCGGCGGTAGGGTTTGAACGCAGACTCATAGAATCAAAACAAATAATATGTTATCAATTATATCACCAACATGACACCGTTAATTCTAATACTTTGCCAATTATTTTCGTTTATTTTCCATTTAATATTCTCTGTTGCTTCATTAACGACATCTACGTGCTTGTGGTTAGTAAAATGTCCATTCCGAATTCGACAGCAAGCTCTCATAAAAAATTAAGTAATTTACTCATTGCGTGCAATTCACATTTTGGTCCCCCATTACAAGTTAAGTAATAGGAGAACAAAATTACCTTACAGCTAAATTCGTAGTACCTGTATACTTACTATATATATTTATATCTACATACCTACAACAATGCAGTATCCCAACAAAATGGGTGAACCCAGATATTTCAAGCAATAAACTTAGAAAGATATGGGTCTTATGAAGAAATTGGATGAGACTTCCTTTGGGACAATTTAGGTTTTTATTTGAAATAATTTGAATGTTCCTTTACCATACGCAATGTTTCGTAAGTAACAATCGTAAATAGTTTGATTTTGACGTTTCCATACAAATCTTCTACTTACGAAAGTAACCTTCCACTTCTGGGCACACGGAAGTAAAAGTCATTAGAGTTGAAAGTGATGAAAGTGAAAAGAAGATAACAACATCCAGATAGGACATAATTTTATTTGCATCCATTGTGCTAAACACTAACTACTTACATAACAAACGGTAACAAACTTGTAAACCTGTAAACAAAAATTTCATGAAAGTAGGTACTTCTCATGAAATTTATTTACGAAAGCTACTTTCACATCGTAAATATAGCTGAAAGCTAACGAGGATGTGCATGTAACTATATATTTATGTGTGTATGCAGGTGGTATATGTGAAGTCTATACATACAAAATTATTTGGATGACTAAGGAGTTATGGTTAAAGTTATGTACAATGCATGTAGGGTATGGCTTTGAATCGGATAAGATAGTTCCATAAAAACGAAAACGTTTTTATTTTCTATAGAATATGGATTACTTATGAATTTATGTTTTTAGGATTATTATTGAAGTTTGAGAGATGAATTATTTTAATGGGATTCGATTCTGAAGGTACTACTTTTTTGGCTATAAGACAACTTTGGTTATGGTAAAAGTTTCCTCATTGCAAAGTGCTTTTTACAGAAAGTTGTCAAGAAAATTTTATTTCTTGTCAAAGCAGATATTGGTCAACAACAATATGATATTACTAACTGGTTGGCAAGACCCCACCTTTTAAAGATTTCTGGATTTTTAGCAATGGTACCCAAAAGTTGATACAATCTTACAGGAATCAACATCCTTTTCAATGAGAAATTAACTTTTTATGAAATTATAAAATATGGCAATTTTCGGGACACAGTTATCCTTCAATTTACGCGAAGATAAATTCATGAAACATCTCGCATATATCGAAAACGCGTAAACCGAGATGAACTTAAAAACTTTATTTATTTCTTCCCAGACTGGAATCAAGCCCACAAAATTGGACAATGGAAGAATTTAAATTTTTTTTTTACGATTCTAAATCAAATCATAAAAAATTATTTGGCAGCGTAAATAAACCATGATGAGTGTACCGGGGAGGGGGGTGGCGGCGACATATCAACTCTTTCGGAGTTACAGGGTGATGGAAAAAAAATGTTAGTTTTTCACAAACCACCCTGCATCTTACGATGTGTAGGGGAGCCCGGGGCATAATGACGAACGATTTGTCTCTAGGTTTTTCTTACATCCCTGAGTCGATTTCGTGAAACCTTAAATATACCAATACCAAGTAGGGTCAATCAGGGACAAAATGTGATATAGATAATTACCGTCTAGCATCCCTATGAAGTGCACTGTTGATCTAAATGGCGTGATAACCAGTTCGTCACTATGCCCCAGACACGGGACATAATAACGAAGGGCTTGGGGAATAATAACAAATTATATTTAATACATGAAGTAACATCTTTTTTTATCAAAACATATTATTATTAATTAAGTACCATAATTAGGCTTGCTGAAATGTGGCTTTTAAAAAAAATTATACATTTTAATATGAGGAACACATCGAGTTTGGAATTCGAAAAATTCAAACTTAAAACATCTGATATTTTAACTTATCTTCTGGAGCCGCTCTTCGTTGAGCCTACCAGAATGTGAAAATTGAAAAATGATATTTATTCGATGTCTTCATCTGTGCAGTCAATGCAAATATAAACGTTTGGAAGGGAAATTTGTGAACATTCCAAATGCGTATATTTTTTACACATCCTGCATTGGATGCAGTCATCATAATTCTTCGGCAGGGAAATGTAGCAAATGTTGCAGAGGTCGATAACTTTGTTCCTTTTTCGATTACGGGATTTTTTTGACGGACCGGAATTACAATCTGGACCTGCTGAAGTTGACGCAACTGGTTCTTTATTGATAGACATTTTTTTGATGATGTTGTTTGTACTTTTTGGATTTCGATTATAGGATCTGTTCGACGGACAGGAATTAAAAACTGGACCCACTGAATTTGACGCAATTGGTTCTTTTTTTACGGAAACTCGTTTAATGATGCTTTTTTTAGTTCTTTGGACAGTATTTGTAGATTTATTGCTTCGCCTCTCTTCAATGCGCTTAACATCGAATTTCAATCGGTCTCTCACTGGTGAATCCATCAGAATCTCAGTTGTTCGCTTTTTTCTTCCTCCTCTCGGTGTAGACCTTGCGCCCGATTGCGGCAGTGGACGCAAATCCAAAATAGAGCATGTCGTTGGACCAACTGAACTATTGAACATTCCCGGTTCATAGGTATTTTCCATATTTTGATCTGTAATTAGCAGTTGAGATGCATTTGATTGAAGTCTGTTGGTGGAGATGCTAGGCATGAAGTCAAGCTCTGTGAATACTTCCGGGTTAAAGGGTGATATTCCAGTAACTTCGAAACCAGCTACGATATTAGACACAGTAGCAGCCACTGGTAAAGCTTTTGCAACAATTCCTGGTATATTATAAATGGATATGCATTTGCCTGGATTGTTAGTTATCCATAAATCACATTGAGAGTTTATTGCTTTTTTAAATGGCCCGAATAAACTTCTATCTAACGGCTGCAGTTTATGTGTGCAATGTGCGGGAAACGATAGTAAAGTAATCCCGTTCTCCTTGCATAGGTCGATTGCAGCTATGCTTAAATGCGATTCGTGGTTATCCAGCAGCAACAACACCGGCCTTTCTCGAGAGCAGTTAGTATTGCTGATACAATGATTCAAGAATTTAGTAAAATTTTCCGTTTTCATCCATCCATATTTATTGGCATCTCCACTGCAACCTGGTGAGCCACCTTGAAGGAAGTGATTGCGGAAGCGAACACGCGGAAAAATGAAAAACGGTGGTATTTGTACCCCTGTAGCTGAAACAGCTACAGCAACTGTAACAAACTGGCCTCGCTCTGCAGATGTGATTCTTCTGATTTGTTTAACATCTTTACGTGACACAATTCGATTAGGAGTTTGAACGGTAGTTACACCTAATAATGAAATGAAAGCTTAGTTATATTGTATTCTTAAATAAAAATGTAATTAACCAGTTTCATCCATATTAAATATATCCTTAGCAGAAATGTTCATTCGCTCCAAAACTGTCCGAAGATTGTCGAAAAACAAGCCGATATTTGTCCTATTGAAATTAGACGCCCTCGCCAAGCTTGTAGCTTGCGGCTTTCTTATTGATAGGTTTGAATGCCTCTTCAGAAAAGATCCAAACCAATCTGATCCAGCAAGATCCCAAGAATTTGGACATTTGCGCTGTTGGGACATAGCGAATTCGTAGGCAATTTTTCGGACTTCCTTAGGAGTCAAACCGAAGTAAATATCGGAACATGCAAGGATATAACAGACCAACTCCTTCTCTTGCTCTTCCGAAAAAACCTACAACAACCAGCATTTGATTAACCTATACGAAATTCAAGAGACTATGTATGTATGTTTTACCTTTTTGAAAGAACCTGGGGTCGGTAAGACATTTGCTGATAAATTTCTTGTTTCTCTATTATTTTGACTTTTATTTAACCTTCTTAAGATTGCTTCAGGAACATTATATTGACGTGCTACACTATTCACACTTCTGCTTTCTTCTTTTATAAGATTTAATGCAGTAAGTAATACTTCTTTATTAACCGCGGAGGTTTTTCTTTTATATTTACGTACCATTGCTAATGGAAATGTCAATGAAATGTCATTAAATTAAAGCTAAGTAGCAATGATTAAAAAATTAACTAGGTATTTATGGTAATTAATAATAACAAGTATTTAATAAAATCACTGATTTAAACATAAGTCTTCTGTTTTTTTTTACATGCATTTCACGGACTAATGTGGCAATAATGCACCATGATTTTGATGAATTATGTGTTGCATAATTATCTACATTATACTGATGTAGATGTGATCACTTTTGAACATTTGATGGAATAAATAAAGAATATAATGCATTTGGGAAAACAGCCAATTTATTTTCAATTATAATAATACATATATGTCCAAGAGAGGCTTATCCATTAATGAAATTAAAAAAACTCGTCATAATGCCCCGTAAATGCTCGTCATTATGCCCCGTAAAATCCTCGTCATTATGCCCCATAAAAACTCGTCATTATGCTCCGTCAAAAGTTAGTCATTTTGCCCCACCATACATTAGTCTTTCTCCGACATGTTATGCAAAATTTATCGTAAACCAATATAAAATACACTAGACTTACTCACCATTCAAATCAAAATGCCTAAAATATCCCCTCAAACACAATCTTTGGAACAGCTAAAACTTTTGCGTATTGTAATTGCAAATTTCGTCTGCTCTTTTCGTATAACAAACATAGAATAAGTTGAAAAAACTCTTTATGCAAACGAAAAATCATTAAAAAAGAAATTTCAATGCAAGAAGAGGGCGTTTCAGATAAGCAGGAACCGTATAATCGTCAGTACGGCTTGGTTCCTGCCTGCCGTATACGCCAAAGCAAACAGCCAAGCTGACCTCATATATAGACTTAAAATTAATTTTAAGTGTGAATTATATGAGGCGAAATACTACGTATTTACTTGAATGCCTAGCAAGATTTAGCCCTATGCGGGACTAGCATTTCATAGAGCTTTGCTATGAAAATTCATAGCGAAATAAGTCGTTTGCATAAAGAGTTTTTTCAACTTAATTCTCGAGCTGCAGACTTAGCAGCAAGCTGAGGCAATTTCATATTGACTTATTTCACTATGAATTTTTATAGCAAAACTCTATAACATAGAATAATGCATAAAAACTGTTGACCACATGTTGGAAATACTTAACCCTGCATTCTGGGTATCATAGCGCGAGTTTCGAATAACCCTGATTACAGATAATATTCATTCGTCACTATGCCCCGTTCGTCATTATGCCCCGGGCTCCCCTACGTCCTTAGATATTAATTTTTGAAACAGCACTTAGTAAACAAAATTTGCAACTTCTTACAAATTTCAAAATGACGTATCTCAAAAATTGAAAACCAGAAACGAAAAATATTTCAGCAAAATCCTATAATAATAAAACCAACCTACCTATAAAATTTCATCAAAATCGGAGTTAATCGATGCACAAATTTATATAATATTTTTCGATTTTCTGTGGAATGACTCTATTTTATTTATTACTTTTTCAATTTTATGAACTCGTGAATTTTATTTCTCCTTTGATTTCGTCTTTTCATTACTTTTTTGTTTGTCGTCAAATAAATAAATGTATTTATTTTAACTTCTTTTAAATCAGCTTTAGGCATACTTTTAAATTTAATTAATAATCCGCAATTCATTTTAGCCAGTACATCCTCAAGCATGTAGATAGACTTTAAATAAATTCATTAAATGAAATAAAATATGCATTGTAATTCAAAAAGAAACTACGCTTTGTGTATAACTGTCTTTCAAATTGAAAAATTACCTTTGACCATTTGGGACAGACACTGAAGACAATTTGTAGATTATTAAAATAGTATCTCCCCTTTTCATATATCATGAAGGGATGCATCCCCATTGGATTGATTTGATATGCACAAATGTCTTACATGTACAACTCTCCAATGAGCACAGACCGGTAGAGTTATGCATTCTGTTACCAAGGAGTACAGTAGTACAAATCTGATGCTTGGTTACCATCCCATTAATTTTAAGCAGCTGTTTATCTTCAAATATCACATCATGAGTTATGATATGAAATCTCGTAGGAATTGAGGAGACTCTAACACAAGATATCTGGTTTGAAAATAATGGCGTTCAATTATCTCAACAATGCAAATGTGCAGAAATTTTAAAGATATTGAAATACTTTTCATGCTTTGGATAATGTCATTTAAATATTTTGTTGCCTTAACCTTGAGTTCACAAGAGTTCGTATTTGTCGTCGCACATCAAAGTTGCGAGAATTGTTGGAATTGTGGATGTATTTCTCCATTAGGATATTTAAAAATGGGATTTAATCATTTAACCACCCGATAAAGTGCTGGAGTTTCTGTCTGTCGAAAGTGTAGCAAATTCGAATGCAAAAGTGTAGTAAATGGGCCGACGTATACTTTGTCGCATACTGCACGTGCATTTTGCTAGACTTGTTATCAATAATTTTGCACCGCTGTAGTTCTTTATATGATTACCGAGGTTAATTGTGAGCGTGTTCAATTAAGTTACAGTTTTCTTATATAAACAAATACTGTATCACAAATTCACAACACATAATGAGAATTTACTTCACCTCAAATTGCAGGCAAAGATCTACACAGCCCTGGGATCAGAATTTTACAATTTCAAAATGGCCGAAGCTGTTTTCTTGTAGTAGTATTGTTGTTCGCCATTTTTCCTCCGCCCGATTGCCACTCATCGTCAAAAAGTGCACCGGGTACGCCGGCTCACTGACGTCCATTAAGCTCAATTGAAAATTTTCTGTAGGGAGGTACTAAGTACAGTACTGTTTGATTAATCATTCTTGCCTGCATCTCCCTCCAAATAAAACAAGAATAAACTAAAAAAAATTTAATGAAACATATATAAGGAAAATTTTTTTCACTGATAAATTTATTTAAATGTTTATTGTTTATTTTCCTTAATTCTCAAAAGTGTAGTAGAAATTAGTTGAGGTATAGTAAATAATTCCAAGAGCTTAAGTGTAGTACATCTACTTCACATGTAGTAGAAGTTCAAGTCGTCGGCAAAAACACATCCAAGCCTCGAGACTTTCTATTGGCCTTGTCAAAATTTCCAGGACTGTTTTCTAAAATGAGGCGACACAAAACCAAGCCGAGCGGCTTTCGACTTCTCAGGCTTACTTCAGTCAACAGATCTGCTACTATGGGCTGGTTTAGACGGTGTAGTTTTTGCGTCGCGTGATCGGCTATTCTCTTTTATTCAAGAAGGGAAAAAGTTGCTGTGCGTTAACGCGGTATAGTTTTTGCGCGGCGCAGTTCTTTAATCGCTTATTTCGTCGTCTACGACATTCTTCTCTGGATGGTGTTCACGTTAACTGAAAACTATTTGGACTGGTATTATTTTTAGTAAATATCTTGCGCACTTTGATAGGTATATGTTTATTAACATATAATAATTACATTCAAAACTCAAAAAATAATTTTTTTTTTTTTTCAATTTTAGACATGAATACGAGTTCTAGGAGTGAAGAAGATATAGAAATGGCTTTGAGTTTAGAAAATGCCGCCCTTGCTTTAAATGCTTACTCAAGCAGCGATAGTGATGATAATTTAATTGTTACGGGCTTACTAAGCGCTGCCTCTGGTCTTCTCCAACTTGCAGGAACAAAAGGGAAAAGAAAATGTTGGGTACAACCGTGGAAAAAGCGAAGAAATAGCAGTGGTTCATTTCAATTTTTAACTCGCGAATTAAGAGCAGAGGACGCAGATGCTTACCGAAATTATTTGCGCATGCATGAAGATACTTTCAAAAGGCTAGTATCAAGTGTTTTAAAGAATTTAAAGCTTCAAAATACAATAATGAGGGATTCCGTTGAACCTGCAGAACGTTTGGCAATTACTCTTAGATTTCTGGCAACTGGCGAATTTTACCAAAGTATGCAGTTTCAAACTAGGTTATCAAAAGCCTTTTTGAGCATTACCATCCCAATTATTTGTGAAATATTGTGGCAAAACTTAAAGGAAATTTATTTAAAGGTAATTTAAGAAAAAAGTAAATAAGTTTCATTCGTCAAATATTACAGCTAGCGACAATTGTAATATATCCCTTTTCTGCTTTTTTTTGTTTTGTGGTGGAATGAAATTCAGCAACTTCTTCGATATCTCTGTCCTTTTCCATACGGTTTTCTGAGTATAAAAGTGAGTGGATTTGAGCAGCTACATTTCCAATTTCGGACTCAGGAGTAGATGGCGGAATTACCTGAACCGATAAAATCTTGATCGCTTTTGCTTGTGTTGAACCGGCAGGTAAAATTTGCTGATCTCTTTCATGTGAGGCGGCGTTTTTATATGGACTTGGTGCACTTTCAACTTGTGACCTGTGAGAATTTGCACTTTTGAGATTTCTATTGTCCTCAATCCCTTTTCTCAAAGCGGATTGAATTGCCCATACCGTGCTGCTGTGAATGACCGGATCCGTAATTAATTCAAGTTGAGATACAACAAAATTGCTGACCCAATCATTTTTCCGTTCGTTTCTATTTTTTTTTTTTTCGTTTAAGTAGCTCCTCAGTACATTGCAGTGTGGCTGTTATCTATGCCCGCATATCTATTTTGCTGCATCGTTTGGCCTGCAAATAGAAATTTTAAAATATCAATTTTTTTTAAATGTTCAGTTAATTTGCACATAACTTTTCAGTTTCCCTCACCCATTGCTGAGTGGGAGAAAATTTCTGAAGAGTTTGACGTGCGCTAGCAATTCCCCCATTGCTTGGGTTCTTAGGTTCGAAAGCACATAGCATTCAGATCGCTTCAAAAGGATGGTGCATTTTATCACAACTATAAAGGAACAGACAGTATTATCAATTTGTTGGCATTATGCGATGCAAGTTGTAAGTTTACTTATGTGGATATTGGATGCAACGGTCGCACTAACGATGCTGTTGTTTTAATTCAAAGTAAGTTAAAACGTGTAATCGACAACGGCGAACAATATTTTCCAGCTGAGAAAGCAATCGGGAACCATCGGCTGCTGCCATATGTAATTATTGGAGATGACGCTTTTCCCATGCAAAAACATATAATGAAACCCTATCTATATAAAAGCAAAGAAGAATTAAAGCAAACATTTAAAACTCGAATTAGCCGTGTGAGACAAAATATAGAGCGTGCCTTTGGTCTCCTATCTAACAGATTTCGTGTTTTACAAAATACAATGAATTTGCGGGTTCATAATGTGGAAAGTGTTACAAGAGCATGCTGTGTTTTGCACAATGTTTTGATAACCCACAATTCAAGAGATTACTTTGAAAACAATAATAGCAAAGGTCATAGTGTAACTGGAGATGAGCAAAATCAGCAAGAACCCTAAAAGCAAGCCACCTCTTCTAGACGCTTTGCAGAAACAATTAGAAAACAATTTGCGGAATACTTTCACAATGAAGGAAAAATTCAGTGGGATGACAAGTGAATGTACTTCAAATTTCAACTTATACAACAAGCGTCCATGTCAAACCTGTCAACGCGTTAGTTAGTTTTCTAAGCAATTTTTGCATTTAATAATTAAGAATCAATTGTATAATTAACAATTTCTCAATTTACCCTCGGTGGTGGAGAAGCAAATGAAGTCTCGGCTCGTTCCCGCCAATTTCGTCTTCTTCTGGAACTTCTTCAACGTCATCAGGATCTATAAAAAGCTGTATATGTATTTAACAGTTATATCTAATTGAATTAAAAATAAATGAAAAAAGAACTGGTTTTATAAAGCAAATACGTAAACATAACGTGTCTATATTTGTTGTAGATTCCTTTGTAGTACAATATATCTTCAGAAAATCCAACTGGTCAAAATACCACAAGTTTGGTAAATATATATCCTCGATTCCTGCTCCACTCTTTTTTGATGCAGCCATTAACCTCATCTCTTTCGCATACTGCCCAAGCAATACTTGGATTTTATTGCGAATGTGGTGCACCGTTATTGCGCTATTGCTTTTTGCAACTCACTGCAAATTACTTCAAGGGATTTTTCTCTTTTATTTCTTTTTATGTAGTCTTTGTGTTTTGTGTTGTACGAGTTTTCAAAGTCTTGATAACACAACAACAGTTTTTCCACTAATTGGCGGTCCCACCTTACGCTCATTATATTTTTTCCGCACAATACTTTTAAAACAAAAATCTAAGAAAAAATTCAAACAATATTTTTACTGTCATTGGTCAAAAAACACAACAATCACACATAACATTTTCACAGCAATGGTCCACACTTCAATAAATGAATCAGCTTTCTTACAAATTTCGTGCGCGGCGCGCAAAAACTACACCGTGTAAACCACCTCTGTACAAACTCTAGGTTTGTCTAAACTAATAACAGGGGTGCCAGATCAAAAAACAAATAGACCAATTAAACATTTTCAGAATAATGTGCTTTATTTTAGCAACGATATGAACAAGAATAATGAACAAATTAAATTAACACAACAACAAAGATAATGATATGAACTTCAACAAAAATCACTTAAACTAATATTGATGGTCGTGATGCTGTAACGAGAAAAAAGAAGAATGAGTACTCAGACATATACTGGTTTTCTCATAGTGTGATGTAGTCTGAACTTTACTGTACTTTAGTAGTATACAAATATAATAGACCTTACTGTAGTTTATTATGTTTAAGTATGCGATAATTGTATGCCTTAATGTAGCATACAAGTGTTGTTTGGTGTAGTGAATCCTTTGGTTAGGATTTAGCTTGATAGTACCAGCTTAATATGCTTTACTTGATAATGAACGTTACTGTAGTTCAGTAGTGTATTAATAGAATAAGTCTTTTTGCAATTTATTATATTTATATGTGTGTTCCTTATAGTGTAGTGTCACAGTCGCAAGTTAATGCGTTACGACTGTCATGTCAAGACTTGCAACTTAATGTGTTGCTCTAGTCTGCGATCAGAAGTGACTGACGAAAATCCCTGTGCTTCACAGGTCTTTTATAGTAAGCAGGTTGCCGGGAATGCCTGCTTTGATTTGTACATTCCCAGCACGTTATTGAGAATGCCTTCTCTGATTTGTTGAAGCAAAGTGATTTAATTTTAGTGTGCGTTCGCACAATCTCCCGCCTCCAAATAATACCTACTTAATTTCCTCTTTTGGTTTTGGTGAACTTTTTATGATGAGTACGACCAAGAGAGTGCAAATAATATTTTCGCGCTTTCAATACTCGTTCCCATGGTATGCTTGCTTGTCTTATGATATCTGTCATCTCCTTGGTTGTTTCTAATTTCACAACGCGCGGAATTAGAGATGTACTTCTTGTTTTATGCGGTAATAGCGCTGCTTTTTTTCTGAATGTATATTCCCTTGGCGTATTAGTCCTGGTCTGGTCGACATTATCCTTCTTTTTAATAAATTTAATGTTTTTCTCTTGTTTTGATTGTTCATGCAACTTGTTTGCTTTGTTCCGTATTGGGGTTGTAGCACGTTTTGCCTCAAATGGTTTATAGATGATAATATCTAGCTTGTTAATTTTTCTTGGTGTTGTTGGTAGCGGTGATATTGGCCTTGGCATAGGGTCCATGGTCAGCGTCTCCTTGATGATATCTGGGACGTCTGATGTTATCATCCTTCGTGGTGTTGTCGGCCGCGGAGATATTAGTCTCGGCATCGGGTCCGTTATTAGCATCTCTTCAATCGAGCGGGTATTTATCATGAGACACATTTGTGATGGTGATGCCTTGCAAGTTTATTGTGTATTGATTTTAATTCTGAAAAATTTCTTTATATACTGAAATATGTCACAGCATGACTTGCTGTTTCGAGGAGAGGAATTATTTTTGTAATAGGTCTTACAAGTGTATTTTTTGATGTTTTCAACGAAATTGTTCGAATCAATTTATCGTGCCCCATGTGAACTTTTAATATTCGCCCTAATAACCATTGACCAGGGGGCAGATTATCTTCCTTCAGAATCCCTATACTCCCTTCTATGGGGATATTTGTCTCCTTTTGCCATTTATTTCTGTTCTGTAATTGATGTAAATAATCTGACGACCATTTTTTCCAGAATATATTCATTAATACTCGGAGATGTTGCCACTTTTTTAGGGTGTGATATGGAATTTGTGGTAACGCAGCTTCTACTGGTGTTAGCAAATGCTTCCCAGTTAAGAAATGTCCCGGTGTCAGATAATTGCAGTCGTTAGGATCGTTGGAAAGCGGACATAGCGGTCTCGAATTTAAACACGCCTCTACTTGCGTAAGGACTGTAGACATTTCCTCGTATGTTAGTTTTGTATTTGATAGTGTTTTGTTCAGATGTCTTTTTGCTGACTTAACACCGGCTTCCCATAAACCTCCAAAATGTGGTGCAAGTGCCAAGTGATATCCAAATTTGCAAATTCATTAGAAATATTATTTTTTATGTCATGTAAAGCAGCCTTGAATTCTGTTTGTAATTCCTTGGCTGCACCTACAAAATTTGTACCATTATCTGAATACATGTCAGATGGTAATCCTCTTCTACCTACGAACCTTCTGAATGCAGCTAGGAAGACAGAGGTAGATAGTTCTGTAGCGAGGTCTATATGAATTGCTTTAGTTGACAGGCAATGAATAAACAGATATATGCTCTGGTTATTTTTGCCGAACTTATATGAGAAATTTTCAAATTGATGGGGCCTGCGTAGTCAACCCCTGTATGTGTAAATGGTAGAGACTTGTTAACACGTGCTGATGGAAGCGAACTCATCAATTGGGTTGATGGCCCATGAAGAGTAGTTTTATGAAAGTAAGCTATTATGGTATCGGCTTTTCGTCATATGATAATTCTAACTGTACCCCTTCTTCGTCAAGGAACGCGTTGAGAGATAAAATTTTGCTTTTGTTGGAGATTAGACTGTTTTTCCGAAGCTCCATAATTTCTACCTTAAACGATTGCTGCTGTAGCAGTTTGAGAATGAGTGTTCTTGCTATTTTTAGTTAATGTTTCTATCAATTGGTTAAAACCATGTTTCCAAGAAACAATCGAAACAGAGGAAAACCCCAATCAAAGTAAGACATAATCACAAGAGATCAATATCACCGAGGAGCCAGTACAAACACCGTTTGAGCATTCTGTTAACACGACAGACACTTCAGGGCGAACCTAGTTTTCTCAACCAACCCCGGAAAACTTGGAACCACATACAATCTCACCTGACCCCACAGTCCACCATCAGAGCTACAGGAACAACGTAAACGGCACGTTAGATTTCTCTCGGATGGTAATACGCAGCTTCCCCAACATATAACTTGCACCGGTAGAATTACAAAACCACTTAAACGTTTTTTATGAACTAAATTTTTGGGTTTGCTGGTGGGGGAGTGTTGTTGCGGCGTCGCCTTCGTTTGTCAGATAAATAAAATAAAACGCCGACGCGCGTCGAACGCACTCAAGATTAGCATCTGAAAAGCACCATGCTTTAAACATTTGTAAGTTTAGAGGAGCCAAATGAGCGAGCACTTTGAGAGTTGTGGGTAAGGAAGTTTTTTTGTTAAATCCAGCAAAATGTTCTGTTTTTAATTTTTCTGATAGGAGCTAGAAATAAATTGTCTAAACGTTGTGATCCGAGATAGAACTTAATTTAGAAAGAACGTGTTAGTTAATAATAATATCAACCAGGCATTTTTAAGTCTAAACGTTTGAAGACCTAGTTGACTCAAGAATTATACAAATTGTTTAAAAGATTTTTGTGTTTTTCTTCTCAAACCCTAATCACTCCTTTGAAGAAATAATTCTTAAAATAGAACTGAACCAGCATTTCTTCCACAGTACTGCAATTCTCAAAGAAGATCAAAAGAAGTGGAAACCTAACACGGAGCCAAGTATCTGCTGTCGTAGGACTGTGGCTAGACGTTCTGTCACGCAACCACATCCACTCTTGTTTCCGCAGCTAGATCTTCCAGGTCGATTAAGTTCTTTCTTTGGCAACATAATAGTGAACAAGCAAGTTCACAGTGAACACCCAACCACAATGCAACATAGTAGTAGCAATAGACTACATAACCACCTACATGCAACCGTTTTTTAGATCTCCTTAAAAACAGTTTACCGCAGGATCAAAAGAAAATATTCGAGAAACAAAATTTCCAGCATTAGTAGCAAATCAATAAAGCCTTAAATGAAATCATAGTGGACAAAATCTATGAGAATTCCCGCTCGACATTTGCGTTCTTTACGCTATGCTTCTGTTGATTAGTAAAATCGCATTAAATTGCGTTTAAGTAGGTAGTAACTACAGTCCGTGAGGAAACATGTCCAGAGTACTGCATCTTCCTCCAGATTATATTATGACCGAATAAAATTGTCTACAGGAACGGGTTTACCTGAATATAATTTGTTTTCCTTCTTGATTCGAATATTTGCAATATTTGTTCTCTCTCTTCCACATAGTCAGAATATCGAGAGAGCTGAACTTTGGTATACAGACATTTCTCGTTAATGGTTCGTTGAAGTACCAATCCAGAAGAAAAGGACATATCACTGGTACAGGCGGTTTTAAATGAAATTAAGGTAACCATTCCTTGGAACTTTGCCTTGCATATGATATATGACTCTAAATTCCTTATCTGCTCTCATCGGTTACGAGATAAACATGATTGTTAAGTACTGTACTGTTTTCTTCAATTATTCAGTATTGACACGATCTTCTTGTTGGTGCGTACTGTTGTTAATACACAAAAATTTGCGCGAAATTGTAGACTGCCTGCATAGAAATTGGACTCGAAAAACGACGCAACATTTAAACTCAATTAATTATTTGAAAACCATAACAGAGAAAAAGAGTAGTGCAAAACTAATAAGAAAGTGATTTATTTTCTAATTGAAATATTTGCTGAATAGTGATAAGAAGATGATTAACTGTAACGATGACAAATTAATCGCATCTGTGATAACAAATTTATTAACCTGCATGATAACTTCTTTTCTACTAGGTATTGAGGACAATTTGGGTAGCTCTTTAAATGCAATTGCTACTTCACATTTAATTCAGTTGCTAATCCCTTGAGTCGGCTATATAAAGCCGACGAAATTCAGTAGATTGCACCATCCTTTTGGCAGAGTTGATCTGTACCAGAGCTGATCTGAGTTTAAAGAATCGTGTTTCATACCATTTTTACAAAAGATAATTCTGGTCAGGGATAACTGAAATTTCCTATCCTATCATGCAGAAGATAATTCTGGTCAGAGATAATGTGAGGGTCTCAGACTTTCTACACAAGCGTTTTGAATTTGTTGGTTTTTATAATAGTTGAATTGAAATTATTAATAAAATTATTTGAAATACTAAAAAAACTGAGTTGTCCTGTATACCGGCTCTGCTTCCTTACGATCGAGACTACATCTCACAAGGACGATGGTATCTACCTTAAAAAATCGGCAAGAACTGGCTTTACTTAAGAATACCTTCACTTCGAAGAAAAGCACAATCTACTCCAATCCATATTTAGAAATAATCTAATTTCTGGTGAATATGACAAGAGCCATGAAGAATGTAGTCTGCGAAAATTTATTGAGTTCCAAATAAATAATTTAGTTGAACATAGAAATTCAGCATAGAAATGTAGCATAATACGGTTTACTACATCATCAATATTTTAAAGAACTGTATTAATTTCTAAAGTGATTTGCTAGTTGTTGCATTCTTTGTCTGGCCAGTCTAATGATATTTTCCTCTTCTGTCACATTTTTGTTCTCACTTTCATCGAAATTTATATAGCTTATTGTACTTGTAGGTTTTACCATATTGCATAGTATTGCGCAGCATTTAAAAATATTCCCTACAAATTCAGAATAAACACATAAATGAATTGAATTAAAGCGCAGAAAGTTTTCCTTAAAAAACCGAAAGCATTTTTTATTAATCAGTATGTTGTCTTATTAGCATTATTGAACTCTTTGCTACATTAACATTCAAAATTTCTCCTGCATGTGGAATTAATAGTCATACTCAATCCATAAGTAAGACTGGAACTCATATCAAACCGTCCTTGAATTTTTTTTAATTAACTGGTATTTTGTAATTCTCATGCATCATAGAGACTTCTTCGTCAGGTAAGACTTACAAAATGAAACTTTAAATCAGGTCCAAAAACCGCCAGAGGATTAATGGAATGCTTTCCATGACGATCAAGGAATGTTTTATTTCTCACTGTTGCATCAGTATTAATTAATATGCTATCAATAACACAACATGCATGTTCCGTCGCGGGACAATCTTTTAAACTAAACCTAAAACTTACATACTAAAAATACTAAAAACTCACACACTTTTTCCTCGATGATAAATGCCCCACGATGATCATCTACAATAATTCCCGCGATGTATAAATATATCCCACGAAGCAAAATCTAAAAAGGAAAACAAATACTGGCATTTATAAAAAATCAACAAAATTGTAAAATCTCAGATCATTTAAAATTTTGAACAATCTGAGGCTTTACCAAGAGTCAAATACTCACACATTAAACCAATGCAAATCCCGCGCCACAGTAGTCGAAAGCATTCCGCCACCTAAAAATAAACAAACAAGAAATTATTAATAAAATTATAAACAAATGAAAATCAAAACATAAACACTTACCGGTCTCCTTCAGCTGCCATGAACCACTTTGACAGATTCAAAATGGCAGCTCATAGCACAGAAAAAAATTATTCTCATTAGGCTACGATGACGTCACATCGTGGCAACATAGCAACGCCACCGGCAGATACAATGCCTATTGTGTTTCTGCCTATAAATAGCGAGCTACTGGAAATAACAAATCACTTGCGGTTTGACCAAGCCACAAAACAGATCGGTAGCTCAGAAACCATATTAAGTTTTGCTTAACCAAAACTAAGGGGAAGTATTTCTGACTCCCATTTGTACTAACATTTTTTACAAAATTAATAATATTTCAGCACCCAATTCTGGGAGTCTTTGAACCCAGCCACAAGTAGTCTGAGCAGATCTGTGACGCTCATTCTGTCACCCAAATCTCACCTTATATTAATTTAATTAATAATTATTTTTTCTTTTTCCTGATCCACAGATTAAGGAATAAATATCGCCAGTGGAGACTCAGATCAATTAAATATATATTTGAATTTATATTAGTAAGTTTAATCGAATTAAAGTGAATTTGGAATTGAATTAGGGTTAAATAACTGAATTGCCTAGCTTGTAAAAATTATTTGTGATGAAATAAATTAGTGAATTTTTGTTATTTGAAAAATCCTGTCTTATCATTTCTAAAACCTGCACCTGCCCCTTCTTATGATTAAGCCCACATTAGGACTTAACAATGCATCTACAATCATTTTCATATAACCGTTGACTAAGTTCACTAATATTGCCTGACCATGTGAACTATGACATACAAAAATTTCTTAAGATTGCTTCGAACTGTGCTGACGAACTCAGCAGGAATTTAAAGGAAGTCGCACATGCCAAATTCGAAAATTTCTTAATTTTCTTCTTCGGAAATGTAGTGACGAACTCTGAAGGAATTCGGAAAGATGTATTCTGTATAGCCGGCATCGTATTCAGTTGAATATCAGGGAAAACGTAATTGTTTCTAGGACGTGTATGCAAGAATAGTACGAAGTGCAAAAGTTGAATAATTATCACTGATGATTTCAAAGATTTCTTAGCTGTGTGGTTCATATGCAAAATCTTCCTACATCTGCCTAGAATGAGCTTTTAAATAAACTTCTACGTACGGTGGATGCCACGATACCAAAAGATGCCCTGGGCCCCTATTCTGCAATCTCACTCACTTATGACTGTATGAAAGAAGTCACTCACTTCGATCTCACTCACCCACCATTTAGGTATTCTAGAAAACAAATGGAATGCGATGTACACTGTAAAATAAAATAATCCACCACATTCGTGGTGAATATTTTTGATGTGACTTTATATTTGGTATAGAGCCTAAACTACTATCCATAAAGGAAAATAGTCTTCTAGGAATTTACAGCTTGGTTCCTTAGCTTCCCAAAGGCTACACTTTCTATATACCTTACTTAACAAAATAATAAAATAGTTTTAATTACAAAATAATCTTACCATTTTACGTTCACTAATAATTGCATGTGTGTATGTACAGCCGGAGTCCGAATCTGTAGGCAGCTACATTCGATATCATCAGCCCACGGCATGCCATGACGGCACAGCGACATTGCAATGATTAAGGCCAAAACACAGTGAGGACGACACAACAAAGTCGCCGTAAATTGGTTGCTGTCAAAGATTCGAATATATGGAAGTCCCATATACTTAGCACAATGAGGGCGACGCGATAAGTTGCCAACAAAAAGTTTGGGAAAATCTCTAAATTAGTCGCCAACATAATTGACATTTCTGTGTGGATAGTGAATAATTGACATTCATGTTATGTGGAATTGGATATTTGTATAAAACATATAAATTAAAAGATAATAGTAAATAAACTAGTTATTAAAAACTTGTATAAAATTAATTTAATTTATTAGTTTGACAAATTATGGGTTTTGAGGAGCAATTAATAGATAAAATGAGGGAAAAAGTTATGTTGTGCCATAAACGTCATCCCATGTAAGAAATCTCTTAGTCTTCTTTTTAGTTTTTTCTTTATGCTTTGCAATTTTAAGTAAGCCGCATAAGCTATTCTAGCGATTTTCCTTAATTTTCTCCTTTTTGCCATTTCTTTTATAATAAATAAAACAGAAATAGCTGTCAAAAATATTTGTCGAGTCGCGTTCACTGTGTTTTAAATGCGACATTATCGCCAACTAAGTTGCCAACATTGTTGTGTCGCTCTCACTGTGTTTTGGCCTTTACTCAGCTGACAGTTTTTGTTTAAGGAATCGTAAACATTTGGTTCCGATAAAGTTTTATATATAATTTTGTTAGGAAAGGTATACAAATTTTATTTCGATTCGAAAGATAAGAAAGGAAGCTTAAGATTATCAGAACACCATTTTTCGGTGTGAATAGTAGTTTAGGGCGGAGGAGTTATTCAAATCAAACACAAATGACCGTGTCGAGTACCGTATACCCAGTAGTAATATCTCACTCAATTTGCCACAAATATTTCACTCACTTGCGTTCCAGAATAAAGAAACACGTGGAATCGGGTAAGTTAGTGAGTGAGTGGAGTGAGTGAGAATGCAGAATAGGGGCCCAGGACACCCGAAGTGGCAGAAGTCGAAGTATTACTATTACTGCATAGAAAATTATTTCCCACATTTTTGCGAATAATAATATAAATAAATAAATAATGATTTTGTTAAGCTTTTATTTTTCTTTGTTTGTTGAAAAAAAATTAGGACTTTCATTTAACCCTTAACTAGGCGCTCTAGCAAAATCACACATGTGGGCGCATGGGGTCAGCAGTGACCCCAATTTATTTATAGAAATTTAAGTAAACCACAAAATATTCAAAAACAGAAACAATGCAGTTCGATAACTAAATCTTATCGCTTCAACAAAAACTGAAAAACAAATAACTTCCCTTTAAGTTAACACAACAATAAAATAACAAATATTTTATATTACATACTGAGGAACTTCTTGCTAGTCTTAATAGAAAAGTAAAAAGTAAGTACTATTCCCTGAAAACTACAATCTTAACATTTGTTATATATGTTTTCGCTAGAACTCTCCGGAGAGTTTTATAACATGTTGAAATTTCGAAACATGTACTTAACAAAACTTATCTCACGAAAAAAAATACGTAAGTGGGCGCATGGGGTCACACTTCGCTATAGCACAAGAGCATGTGTACGTTGCAGCGGCTCGAGCACGACGATTTTCAAAATAGTTGTCTATTTTATACAGAATTCGAAGAATTTGGTTTGCTGGGTATTCACTTCTTGCACACATCTACAATTATTTATTTTACTAACTCCGTGCATATCTGCAATACTACGATAATAAGAACCTGTTCCAAACCAATGTAAAGTTACTAAGATTTTATGTTCAACGTTTAATGCATTGTTTCAATGCAATCTGTAAAGTGAGTCGGACATTAAATGCATGCCAGTTTTTCAGACCTGATTGAGTAGTCTTCTAGAAACTCGCCGAAATTTGCTAGCATAATCATTACATCGCCCTTGAAAATAGAAACATGTAGTTTCTGAAGTTACTACAGATAGAAGAGCTGCCGATATCTTCTCGGGTGTTAGTCTAGATTTCAAATTTTGAAATCTTCGCCAATCCGTCAACATGGACATACTATGTTCGGCCACAGTTCATTCGAATTTTTTCTTCTTCCTCTCACCCGCGCAGAACGAAGGACATGAGTAAATGGAAAATCCATCTGCATCTTAAAAAATAGATTAAAAATCTCAAACGATTTCTCAGCAGAATAAACAATTAGTAACCGAGCAGCGGCGGTAGAGTTTGAACCCAGACTCATATAATCAAATGACAATATGTCATAAATTATATCACCAACATGACACCGTTAATTCTAATATTTTTCCAATTACTTTTCCAATTATTTTCATTTATTTTCCATTTAATATTCTCTGTTTCTTCATTAACGATATCTACGTGCTTGTGGTTAGTAAATTGTCCATTCTAAATTCGACAGCAAGCTCTCATAAAAAATTAAGTAATTTACTCATTGCGTGCAATTCACATTTTGGTCCCTCATTACAAGCAAAGTTATAGAGCAACAAAATTACCTTACAGTTAAATTCGTAATACCTGTATACTTAGTATGTATATATGTTTATACATAGATACCTACAGCAATGCAGTATCCCAACAAAATGGGTGAACCCGGATATTTCAAGCAATAAACTTAGAAAGTTATGGGTCTTATAAGGAAATTCCATGAGACTTCCCTTGGGACAATTTAGGTTTTTTATTTGATATCATTTGAATGTTCCTTTACCATACACAATCTAGCTGCTTTTCATATAGTGGATAAGAATAGATTTTATGGAATTTTCTAATAACATTAAAATTCTAGGAGGCTAAAGCTACATTTACACGGCGACAGTAACTTTCGTAAGCAACTTTTGTAAGTAGTTTCATTTTAACGTTTCCATACAAATCTTCTACTTACGAAAGTAACCTTCCACTTTCTGGGCACACGGAAGTAAAAGTCATTAGAGTTGAAAGTGATGAAAGTGAAAAGAAGACAACAACATCCAGAGAGCAGGACCTAATTTTATTTGCATCCATTGTGCTGAACATTAACTACTTACACAACAAACGGTAACAAACTTGTAAACCTATAAACAAAAATTTCATGAAAGTAGGTACTTCTCATGAAATTTATTTACGAAAGCTACTTTCACATCGTAAATATAGCTGAAAGTTAACGAGGATGTGCATATATAGCTATATATTTATGTGTGTATGCAGGTGGTATATGTGAAGTCTATACATACAAAATTATTTGGATGACTAAGGAGTTATGGTTAAAGTTATGTACAACGCATGTAGGATATGGCTTTGAATCGGATAAGATAGTTCCATAAAAACGAAAACGTTTTTATTTTCTATAGAATATGGATTACTTATGAATTTATGTTTTTAGGATTATTATTGAAGTTTGAGAGATGAATTATTTTAATGGGATTCGATTCCAAAGGTACTACTATTTTGGCTATAAGACAACTTTGGTTATGGTAAAAGTTTCCTCATTGCAAAGTGCTTTTTACAGAAAGTTGTCAAGAAAATTTTATTTCTTGTCAAAGGAGATATTGGTCAACAACAATATGATATTACTTACTGGTTGCCAAGATCCCACCTTTTAAAGATTTCTGGATTTTTAGCAATGGTACCCAAAAGTTGATACAATCTTACAGGAATCAACATTCTTTTCAATGAGAAGTTAATTTTTTATTAAATTATAAAATATGGCAATTTTCGGGACACAGTTATTCTTCAAACATCTCGCATATATCGAAAACGCGTAAATCGAGATGAACTTAAAACTAAAAAAAACAAAAAAAATCATTTATTTCTTCCCAGATGGGAATCGAGCCCACAAAAATGGAGAATGGGAGAATTTTAAAATTTTTTTTTTACGATTCTAAATCAAATCATAAAAAATTATTTAGCAGCGTAAATAAACCATGATGAATGTACGGGGGAGGGGGGTGGCGGCGGCATATCAACTGTTTCGGAGTTACAGGGTGATGAAGAAAAAAAGTTAGTTTTTTCACAAACCGCCCTGTATCTTACAATGTGTACGTCCTTAGATATTAATTTTTGAAACAGCGCTTAGTAAACAAAATTTGGCACTTCTTACAAATTTCAAAATGACGTATCTCTGAAAACCAAAAACGAAAAATATTTCAGCAAAATCCTATAATAATAAAACCAACCTACCTATAAAATTTCATCAAAATCGGAGTTAATCGATGCACAAATTTATATAATATTTTTCGATTTTCTGTGGAATGACTCTATTTTATTTATTACTTTTTCAATTTTATGAACTCGTGAATTTTATTTCTCCTTTGATTTCGTCTTTTCATTACTTTTTTGTTTGTCGTCAAATAAATAAATGTATTTATTTTAACTTCTTTTAAATCAGCTTTAGGCATACTTTTAAATTTAATTAATAATCCGCAATTCATTTTAGCCAGTACATCCTCAAGCATGTAAATAGACTTTAAATAAATTCATTAAATGAAATAAAATATGCATTGTAATTCAAAAAGAAACTACGCTTTGTGTATAACTGTCTTTCAAATTGAAAAATTACCTTTGACCATTTCGGACTGACACTGAAGACAATTTGTAGATTATTAAAATAATATCTCCCCTTTTCATATATCATGAAGGGATGCATCCCCATTGGATTGATTTGATATGCACATATGTCTTACATGTATAACTGTCCAATGAGCACAGACCGGTAGAGTTATGCATTCTGTGGATATACCAAGGAGTACAGTAGTACAAATCTGATGTTTGGTTACCATCTCATTAATTTTAAACAGCTGTTTATCTTCAAATATCACATCATGAGTTATGATATGAAATCTCGTAGGAATTGAGGAGACTCTAACACAAGATATCAGGCAGTCTTTTCCAATGGCAGGCTTTCTTCTTTTTTAGCAATAAATTCTGGAGTACCACAAGGCTCCATATTAGGACCACTTCTTTTTGTAATGTTCGTTAATGAGTGTTTAGCGAACTTGATTCGCAATCGTCATATAAGCTTAATATTGCTTTCAATTCAATTGTAAGATATGTCTACAGCCTCCGCAGATATGACCACATTTCACAGTTTGTTTCGTCCATCTTTGGTTGTAATTTCGCGCTATATTTAAAATTTCGTTGTATTTTGTTCTTGGCTAAAATTATTAAATACCGTGAAACTAAATATTTGCATGACTGTTTGCAATATTGCAGATCCAATAGAACAATTGCACTTATTATACCGCGATCCACCACACTAACTACAAAGCGCCAATTCTTCGTCTTCACCATTAGACTTTGGAATAGTCTTCCAATTGCTCTAAGAAATTCTTTGGGAGCTCGCACACTCAACAGTTTTAAACACTTACTTTTCCTTTATCTTAACTCATGAAATGCTTATGTACTTATACAGCTAATATTACTATTTCTTTTTTTCTTTTTTCTTTACTTTCCTTATCTTATTAGTTTTCACTTATATCTTATTTTATTTTATTTTTTACTTTTTTGGATTATTTCATATTTGCTGCTTAGTTTTAGTTTTTTGTTGTTGTTGTAGTTTTTTAGTTTTTTAGTTTCTCAAATTTTGGATTATTTAATGTTGAATTTATAATTAGAAGCTTGTACAAACTTAAAGACCTAGCATCTTACTTGTACAATTGCCAATAATAAATAAATGAATGAATGAATGAATATCTGCTTTGAAAATAATGGCGTTCAATTATCTCTACAATGCAAATGTGCAGACATTTCAAAGATATTGAAATACTTTTCATGCTTTGGATAATGTCATTTAAATATTTTGCTGCCTTAACCTTGAGTTCATAAGAGTTCGTATTTGTCGTCGCACATCAAAGTTGCGAGAATTGTTAGAATTGTGGATGTATTTCTCCACTAGAATATTTAAAAATTGGATTTAATCATTTAACCACCCGAGAAAGTGCTGGAACTTCTGTCTGTCGAAAGTGTAGCAAATTCGAATGCAAAAGTGTAGTAAATGGGCCGACGTATACTTTGTCGCATACTGCACGGGCATTTTGCTAGACTTGTTATCAATAATTTTGCACCGCTGTAGTTCTTTATATGATTACCGAGTTTAATTGTGGGCGTGTTCAATTAAGTTACAGTTGTTTTTGTATAAACAATTACTGTATCACAAATTCACAGCAAATAATGAGAATTTAATTCACCTGAAATTGCAGGCAAAGAGCTACATAGCCCTGGGATCAAAATTTTATAATTTCAAAATGGCCGAAGCTGTTTTCTTGTAGTAGTATTGTTGTTCGCCATTTTTCCTCCGCCCGATTGCCACTCATCGTCTAAAAGTGCACCGGGTACGCCGGCCCAATGACGTCCATTAAGCTCAATTGAAAATTTTCTGTAGGGAGGTACTAAGTACAGTACTGTTTGATTAATCATTCTTGCCTGCATCTCCTTCCAAATAAAACAAGAATAAACTAAAAAAAAATTTAATGAAACATATATGTATAAGGAAAAATTTCTTCACTGATAAATTTATTTAAATGTTTATTGTTTATTTTTCTTAATTCTCAAAAGTGTAGTAGAAATTAATTGGAGTGTTGTAAATAATTGCAAGAGCTTAAGTCTAGTAAATCTACTTCACATGTAGTAGAAGTCCAAGTAGTCGGCGACAATGCAGCATTAAAGCAAAAACACATCCAAGTGTCGAAACTTTCTATTGGCCTTGGCAAAATTTCCAGGACTGGTTTCTAAAATCAGGTGACACAAAACGAAGCCGAGCAGCTTTCGACTTCTCAGGCTTAATTCAGTCAACAGATCTGCTACTATGGGCTGGTTTAGACGGTCTAGTTTTTGCGTCGCGTGATCGGCTATTCTCTTTTGTTCAAGAAGGGAAAAAGTTGCTGTGCGTTAACACGGTATAGTTTTTGCGCGGCGCGCACGAAAGCAAGAGCAGTTCTTTAATCGCTTATTTCGTCGTCTACGACATTCTTCTCTGGATGGTGTTCACGTTAACTGAAAATTATTTGGACTGGTAATATTTTTAGTAAATATCTTGCGCACTTTGATAGGTATGTTTATTAACATATAATAATTACATTCAAAACTCAAATAATAAAAAAATTATTTCAATTTTAGACATGAATACGAGTTCTAGCAGTGAAGAAGATATAGAAATGGCTTTGAGTTTAGAAAATGCCGCCCTTGCTTTAAATGCTTACTCAAGCAGCGATAGTGATGATAATTTAATTATTACGGGCTTACTAAGCGCTGCCTCTGGTCTTCTCCAACTTGCAAGAACAAAAAGGAAAAGAAAATGTTGGGTACAACCGTGGAAAAAGCGAAGAAATATCAGTGGTTCTTTTCAATTTTTAACTCGCGAATCAAGAGCAGAGGACGCAGATGCTTACCGAAATTATTTGCGCATGAATGACGATACTTTTAAAAGGCTATTATCAAGTGTTGAAAAGGATTTAAAGCATCAAAATACAATAATGAGGGATTCCGTTGAACCTGCAGAACGTTTGGCAATTACTCTTAGATTTCTGGCAACTGGCGAATTTTACCAAAGTATGCAGTTTCAAACTAGGTTATCAAAAGCCTTTTTGAGCATTACCATCCCAATTATTTGTGAAATATTGTGGCAAAACTTAAAGGAAATTTATTTAAAGGTAATTTAAGAAAAAAGTAAATAAGTTTCATTCGTCAAATATTACAGCTAGCGACAATTGTAATATATCCCTTTTCTGCTTTTTTTTGTTTTGTGGTGGAATGAAATTCAGCAACTTCTTCGATATCTCTGTCCTTTTCCATACGGTTTTCTGAGTATAAAAGTGAGTGGATTTGAGCAGCTACATTTCCAATTTCGGACTCAGGAGTAGATGGCGGAATTACCTGAACCGATAAAATCTTGATCGCTTTTGCTTGTGTTGAACCGGCAGGTAAAATTTGTTGATCTCTTTCATCTGAGGCGGCGTTTTTATATGGACTTGGTGCACTTTCAACTTGTGACCTGTGAGAATTTGCACTTTTGAGATTTCTATTGTCCTCAATCCCTTTTCTCAAAGCGGATTGAATTGCCCATACCGTGCTGCTGTGAATGACCGGATCCGTAATTAATTCAAGTTGAGATACAACAAAATTGCTGACCCAATCATTTTTCCGTTCGTTTCTATTTTTTTTTTTTCGTTTAAGTAGCTCCTCAGTACATTGCAGTGTGGCTGTTATCTATGCCCGCATATCTATTTTGCTGCATCGTTTGGCCTGCAAATTGAAATTTTAAAATATCAATTTTCTTTAAATGTTCAGTTAATTTGCACATAACTTTTCAGTTTCCCTCACCCATTGCTGAGTGGGAGAAAATTTCTGAAGAGTTTGACGTGCGCTAGCAATTCCCCCATTGCTTGGGTTCCTAGGTTGGAAAGCACATAGCATTCAGATCGCTTCAAAAGGATGGTGCATTTTATCACAACTATAAAGGAACAGACAGTATTATTAATTTGTTGGCATTATGCGATGCAAGTTGTAAGTTTACTTATGTGGATATTGGATGCAACGGTCGCACTAACGATGCTGTTGTTTTAATTCAAAGTAAGTTAAAACGTGTAATCGACAACGGCGAACAATATTTTCCAGCTGAGAAAGCAATCGGGAACCATCGGCTGCTGCCAT
Organism: Dioctria rufipes; assembly: GCA_963924295.1. Taxonomy (NCBI): domain Eukaryota; kingdom Metazoa; phylum Arthropoda; class Insecta; order Diptera; family Asilidae; genus Dioctria; species Dioctria rufipes. Next base: position 54,383,719 of record OZ002740.1, read on the forward strand.
ATGTAATTATTGGAGATGACGCTTTTCCCATGCAAAAACATATAATGAAACCCTATCTATATAAAAGCAAAGAAGAATTAAAGCAAACATTTAAAACTCGAATTAGCCGTGTGAGACAAAATATAGCGTGCCTTTGGTCTCCTATCTAACAGATTTCGTGTTTTACAAAATACAATGAATTTGCGGGTTCATAATGTGGAAAGTGTTACAAGAGCATGCTGTGTTTTGCACAATTTTTTGATAACCCACAATTCAAGAGATTACTTTGAAAACAATAATAGCAACGGTCATAGTGTAACTGGAGATGAGCAAAATCAGCAAGAACCTCAAGAGCAAGCCACCTCTTGTAGACGCTTTCAGAACAATTAGAAAACAATTTGCGGAATACTTTCACAATGAAGGAAAAATTCAGTGGGATGACAAGTGAATGTACTTCAAATTTCAACTTATACAACAAGCGTCCATGTCAAACCTGTCAACGCGTGCTCTTAGTTAGTTAGTTAGTTTTCTAAGAAATTTTTGCATTTAATAATTAAGAATCAATTGTATAATTAACACCTGGTGCACCTAACATTATTACAGCCAAAGTTGGGGTCTATAACAAATATTAAAATTTCTCACCTTACCCTCGGTGGTGGAGAAGCAAATCAAGTCTCGGCTCGTTCCCGCCAATTTCGTCTTCTTCTGGAACTTCTTCAACGTCATCAGGATCTATAAAAAGCTCTATATGTATTTAACAGTTATATCTAATTGAATTAAAAATAAATGAAAAAAGAACTGGTTTTACAAAGAAAATACGTAAACATACCGTGTCTATATTTGTTGTAGATTCCTTTGTAGTACAATATATCTTCAGAAAATCCATCTGGTCGGTCAAAATACCACAATTTTGGTAAATATATATCCTCGATTCCTGCTCCACTCTTTTTTGATGCAGCCATTACCCTCATCTCTTTCGCATACTGCCCACGCAATACTTGGATTTTATTGCGAATGTGGTGCACCATTATTGCGCTATTGCTTTTCGCAACTCACTGCAAATTACTTCAAGGGATTTTTCTCTTTTATCTCTTTTTATGTAGTCTTTGTGTTTTGTGTTGTACGAATTTTCAAAGTCTTGATAACACAACAACAGTTTTTCCACTAATTGGCGGTCCCACCTTACGCTCATTATATTTTTTCCACACAATACTTTTAAAACAAAAATCTCAATTTAAAAAGAAAAAATTCAAACAATATTTTTACTGTCAATGGTCAAAAAACACAAAAATCACACATAACATTTTCACAGCAATGGTCCACACTTCAATAAATGAATCAGCTCTCTTACAAATTTCGTGCGCGGCGCGCAAAAACTAGACCGTGTAAACCACCTCTATCTAACTGTTTAACTACAGCGTAACCCAATATTGTTGCTCTTTACTGCGAATAATTGCTTGTATATGTATGTGTAATCAACGCATCCATTGACCGAACCTCAAATAGCAAATATTGTTCCTTTAGCTCCAATTTTTTAAAATATTTTGCAAGATATTAAAAATTTACCTCGAAATAATTTGACCACATATACTTAGAGCAGCTGATTCACAGCTAGCGGTAATTTTGGTACGACGCGACGATGGCTTGGTTGGATGCTAATGATGCTATGATGATACAATATCTTCAGATAAATGTAGGATTTAAGATATGATACGAGCATATGCGAAATTTTGAACAATTCAATGATTACTCAGATTTTGCTTTTAAAATGTTGAAATATCTAATTTCCTATTTCCAGACCAGATGCAGACACGAAATCCTTGGATAGTTTTCTATTTTTTTTTTACAATCCGACTCGTATAGGACCAAATGTTAAGTCAAGCCTTTCTAACTCTCGACGAATTTTATAGAACTTTCAAAGGACCGTAATTTAAACAATGTTTTTACCTTTTAATAAAATTTATTTTATCTATTCAACACGCTGCTCTGGTCTCGTTGAAAGCTATCGTACAAGTGACAATTTTATAATGGGAGCGTAGCTCTGTACTAACATAACAATATCTTATAGACAATTGAGAAAATTCACAATGGAGTGTATAATTGAGGAAAACATTAAGTGAAATTACAATGTTGAATATAGATTTTAATTGATTAATCTTAATTAATACAAGATTGAACAAGTATTTTATAATAGTTCGAAGCAAATCTTTTGAAGGCCTTTTAAAGCAATTTAGAATCCGGGGCAATTTAGTTGTCGAAGAGTTTTGTAAAGATATTAAATAATTAAACTAGATAGCTTATAAAACTATTCGGTTGCGACTAGAATTGAACAAGGAATTTCCTCTTTATAAAACTCGAAAGCTGTATTTTGGCTTTTATGACAACTTTATAAAAACGGATGCTATTTTTTTCTTTGGTACTGAATACTTTATGAATTGTTCTTTCCAAATACCAATTAACCTGTTTAAAACTAAGTATTATATGGAGTCTACTTTGACATTTCCGATCCTGAAGATTTCCCACGAATCTAAAATGTTTTATAAGAGCTGTAAAATGAGGTGAAAACATTCGGCCATTTTATTCTAAAAAAAAAGTGAATTTATTCCAGCTAGGGTTTCCAATTATCCGACATTAATGATTATCCGGATATCAAATACTGAAAATTCAAGTTATGTAAATATTAGCTTTATTGTAAGAAGTGCATTGAATAATATATTACTTAAATAAATCCTCTCTCCTTGTTTTTGTATTTGTTAAAAGCATGAAATTTTTTTCACCAATGTAGTAATTGCGTTGCTATACTCATCAATATAGGTAATTGAAGAAATTGCCATTTCAAGTTATCGCTGTAGACAGTTTTTAAAATAAAGTTGTAGTATTTCTTTGACTTTCAAACTCATTTCATTTGCTATACTTTCTTCAGCTACTTCCTCGATGTCATCGTAGTCATAAGCAGATACATTAATTTTTCGAAAAATTTCTACTGGGTCTAGGACATCTATTAATTCTTTTAAGCTTTGTATATTATACTCTTAAATGGTTCAAAAATTAAATGTCGCTGTATTCACTGCTGGCTTACCCGTTGGTTACGTCACCAAGTACATAATCACGCTATACGGATAACAGAAAACGCATACACCGGAATCTGGAGATATATATTTATCCGTAATCAATGTATGTATGTACTACCTTTTTGGGCGATTACCTCAAAATTTTATTTATAAATATATTTAATTTTTAACCACACTGTTATCATTTAATTTTCAAATTAAAATGTGAAAAAAACTAATAGTGCGTAGAACAGTGAAGTTCGAGCAAATAAAAAAAAATGTCAGTGCTTGGTAGGTTGTGTTATAACCTAGATGATATTTTATGGTATACTAAGTTTTCCATTTCGTTTGTAACACCTAGAAATAATGATGGTAGTTATTTTGCTTTTTGCATGTCACGACAATTCGAGAACGCGTGTACGTAGAGAGGTGAAATTTTGCAGATGGGCTTTAAAAACAAAAACGTAAAATTAAGTTCAAAAATAGGACAAATCGGGTAACTCCTTCGTGGGGTTGCCATACAAAAATTTCGTTTTTCACTTGGACACTGCGTGAGAACGCGTTAACATAGAAAGCTGAATTGTGTACACGACGTTTTCATAAAAAAACGTAGAAATAATTTCATAAATGACCTAAATTGGGCAACCTTTTCTTTTTGTTGCCATATAAAAATTTTTGTTTTGTACGTATTCTGTGAAAACAGTCAGCTTTAGACGTTTTTTGTGAACTCAACAGATCTTAAGAATGCGAATTGAAATGAAATTAGTTATAATAATTTTTACTGTCCGACGAACCGTTCTAGAAATATATGCAAAAAACCACGTCGATAATCAAACTTGCACCAATGGGTTATCATACGATATTACATAGACCCAGTTTGGACAGGTCAGTCTGAGTATGTTGCCTCTACCACACGAAATCTGTAGATAGGGTAATGCTTCATTCCTGCCTCAACCATCATCTTACCAATAAGTTGTCGTGAAGCAGAGGTAGCGTACTGCCCTGTCTAAACAGGCTCATACCAACATTCATCTAGTGTATAATAGGAATTGGTCTTAAGGAACTTTCACATCAAAATCGAAAACCGAAAAATGTAAACCGAAAAACTCTATTTATTCCACTTTAAAACAAGATTTTTGCTCCAATGATTAATAAAATCATAGGAAATAGGATAAACTAATAATTTTACTAATAAAATAGAATATTTATCTCAGATTTTTAATAAAAACACAACTTTTATCTTTTTTCGGCCGAAAAAGGAAATTTCGGTTGCATCTGTCAATTTCTTTTCGGTTTCCACATGTGAAACGTTTCGGGACGAAAAATTTTTTTCGCCGTACTAAACATCACTTTTGTGTTTACAATGAAAATTATATTATTTTATTTTATTATTTATTATATTATTATAATATGAATAGGGATTTCGAAGTAAAATTAAAATACGTTTTTTGTATGAGCTCCCATCATACAACTTTTATGGTAATTAAATGTTACTTCTATTTAACCGAAAAAAGTTTTCGGTTTTTGATGTGAAAGCAAAAGCGAATTTTCGGTGTAGAACTTGTCGATTTTCGTTTTTCGGTTTCGATGTGAAAGTGCCTTTAGACCAATTCTAGCTTTCTCACTTGTTTTACTTAAAATTTTGATAAAACAAATATTCACAACTAGAAAGAAAGCAGTATTTTCCTTGGAAAAAAAAATGTCAAGAAATATCCGGAATGCAAGAAGAAAGTTTTCATAACTACTATAAAATATATCCGGAACCAAGTTGGAGATATACGTGGCTTTATATGGGTTTCAAACACTCGCAGACTGTTAAAATGTTTTATTGTTGTTTTATAAATTAGCGTCCACAAATCTTATACGACGAACTTATTGGGGATGTGAACTCTTCCCATATGATGCTTTACGCCTACTTGGTCGAGAGAAGATCTCTGAAATTTTGGAAAAAAGTAAATTCTTTCAAGCTTAGTTATAATTCGTACATTTTGTATAAAATGAATACGATCGTCGTCATCTGACTCGGTTGGAGTATATAACTAATGTAATTGGGTCAATTACTATGGAATGGATAGCGATGGCGACATGAAATATTCAAGAAACAGAATCTTCATATTCTACATTAACAAGTTCAGTAATGGCCCCAGCAGCAGTAAGAAAACTTCCGGGAAGAAGAGTTTATAGTAGAAAGACTGGTGCGCATGTGCACAGATCAAGCACAATCTGTAATCGATGTAATAGAGGCTTACATTGAGAATGCATGAGTGAAGGTAAATGCCAAATAGGGTAAGAGTACCAATTACCGACCAACTAACACTTTTTGTAATTGATCCTTTATATGATGATGGAGAGAGGCTTTGGGTATACATGTTATATTTTATATGAATAAGTATACATCTCTTTTTCTATGATACTTTTTGTATATTTATTATCTAAAACATTATTATAATCAAATATTATACGAAATATCACTTTCAACAGTTTCAGGCCACGAAAGTTCTATTTCCGACCAAGAGCGCTCCTATTACCGGCCAAAAGGAAAATTGAATCAGTTATCTTGTACAAAGTGCAAAGAAAAGACTAAAAGGCAGGGTCTGAAAATTACCATTATTTTCAATATTTCAAACAAAAAAATCATATAGAAATAATGATCGGATCTTTAAATGAATTGGACCAAACTGATCCTCATAAAGTCAACTTTCAATTTCTGATGTAATTTAAAAAATTATAACCAATAAAATAAAAAATTTCACCTTAATGGTTAGTTTTTGATTGATGTTTTTTTTTATCCGATAACCGTTATTTTGCAATATCTTCTTTTTGGTTATCAAATAAGAGTTATCGATAACTTTTTAATTCTTCTTAATGAATAAGAGTTATTTCACGACTTATTTTTATTGGTTTAATCATTATTTCAGAATTTATTTATTTTGGATATGCAATAAGAGTTAATTTTTGTCAATATTAAGAGTTATTTCGATTCTTTATTTTATTGGTTATCCATTCCTCAATTTAAATTTATTTTTCGGTTGATCTGCTATGCGCTTTTTTCCTAGTCACGGATGCTGCTGTAAATTGAAGAAAAGAGAGTATTAGTTAAAAGAATGATATTAATTAAAAATTTAAATAAAATTAACTTATCTATCTACAAAGGATGCACAACATAAATACAAGGACGTCCTATAAAAATCTCACCATCACGTAGCCTATGAAGATGAAAGGAGTTACTTTAATCCAGCATCATAATAGTACGAATAGCAGCAATGGCGATTACCTACGTAAAAATTAGGATTAGATATTATTGTTGAATTTCTGAGTTTACTGATTGTAGATAATTAAATTATATATCGTAATATGAATTGCATGACTTACATATTATTTGTAGATAATTAGAAAAGTTTCAGTTTTGTTTGAGTTGTTTATTATTAAAATTAGATTAAATTTTATATTGCTTGAATTGTAAATATTGTAAATAATTAGATAAGATTTAGTATTGCTTGAATTATTAATTATTAATATTAGATAAATTCTTATATTTCTTGCTAGTTAAATTGATTGGTACAGTTGGTAAGTTCCTATAGATTGAATTTGCTAATGTTGCTCAAAGAAGTTATAAGGGAAATCTTGGAAAACGCACTAGTATAACTTTTGAAATTTATATGTTAGTAGGATATTAATAGATATCATAGTTAAGAACAACTTCAACTTACCATATTAGCATGACGCGACAAGCAAATGCACTGGCGCAACTAAAATTTCAAATTCAATTATAAATTAAAAATTTAGAAAATATTATACTCACTCGATTCAGACTCCTTCACCATTGAAAATTAATTAAATCAGCGAAAAACAATTAAAAAGAAAAATTCGACATATCCGATATTAAAATACTGGATACCAGTAAGTTAGCCATCATAAAATTGACTCCAAAGTTTCAAAATAAAACAATCAAAAAGAGCGCGATTTACAATTAACAACTTCACGCCTACTTAAAATTCTGCAGCAACAATTTCGAAGAAAAGGAAATTTAAGCCATTTAGTTATAATAATCGATTGGGGTATTTAGTAAAAAAGCGATATATCGGAGTATGGCTATAAGAATACGGGGATAATTCTACAAGTTAGGAAATGCTGCTATGTGAAAAGACAGTACGACTTCCAGCAAAAAGAAGAACTCACTTCTGGATAGATGACCGTACAGCGTGTAGAGTGCCGAGCAAGCTGTAGTAAAAAATTAGGAAATTAGAAAAGGGAGCTGGACGGGGACATATATTTCAAGGAAAATTTAGAGTTAAGTTGTTTTTCTTTAATTTCATTTTTTTGTTTTATTTTTCTTAAAGAATTATATGTATTTTTCAGTATTAAATTATAAATAAAATTAATCATTTTGAAGTGTTGTGTGCCGTCTCATGCTAAAATGTGTCAATTATATAGAATTCCTAATTACGCTATACGTATCTGTAGAGGAAGTGTTTTTTTTTTTTTTTTTTTTTTTTAATTACAAAAAGGTTTATTATGAAAATTGGTGTTTTCAGTTGATTTATTTTCATATTTTTATAGTTCGTGGACTTATAATCACGTGGCGCTCATAAAGTGTTCAACCCATTCCCTCCACCATCGCTAGCTGGGAAACGTTCGCACAAAAAGTGCGTAACACCTCCACAAGAATTAAACTGGCTGACATACTTTCTGTCATATAAAATTATTGTGCGATTCTTATAAATTTTTACATATTAAAAACGACTCCGGTATTCAAATTCTTTTAACTCTTATTATTGAGAAGAATGAAAATGTTTATCCATAACTTTTATTTCATAACCACAATGAAGGATGTTGACACATAATGGTTATTCGATAACCAATAAAAATAAATAGAAAAAGAACTTATTATTAATAAGAATGAAAAAAGTTATCGAAAACTCTTATTTTCTTATTTCATAAAAAAAAAAAAAAAAAATTATAATATATAGTAAATTGTGAAATAATCCAGAAATCCAGAAATAACTCTTATTTATTGAGAAGAATTAAAAAGTTATCGATAACTGTTATTTTATAACCAAAAAAGATAACATTATGAAATAATGGTTAAGGTTTAAGAGGAGGCAGTACTCAGCAAAAGTTTCAATTTAGATACCAGTGAACCGGTTGGAAATAAAACTTTACTTAGGTTCGTGTCCTGAAAGTGAGAAAATTCATACAAAATTAGCCTTTACCTACACCACAGAGCACATTACAGACATCTACCATAAAAGACAGAAACCCAACATCCGACAAAACCATACAATTTAAAATGAAAAATGGAAATTTGCAGTTCACATAAATTGAAAATTTTTAACGAGAATTAACTCTGCTAAATTTTTTTTGCTTATAATTGTTAAATATCCTATTTTGCTTTATGTTTAAACAACTTTTAACCCTTTGAGGACGACGGCGCGCTGGCCGTTTTCTTAAGATTATTAGTGCACAGAATCAATATATGCAAAGAAAATAAGCAAATAACTATATTTTCAAATTTTTTGTGTTTTTAGTATTTGGGAAATCGCTTGGGATAATATGTCCCAATAGTCTTTTAACTTGGGACTATATATCCCAACAGTCTTTTTTTTGGGACTATATATCCCATTAGTCTTTATCACGTACCATATGTCCCTCAAATAGAGATTTGTAAAAAGTACGTAGTAAGAAAAAGAAGTAAAAAATACATAGAAGATTAGCATATTATATTTATTTAAAAATTATAAAATAAAATATAAAAAAAAAAAATAAAGTTTCACAACTACGATAATATATTTACGAAACCAATCAGGTACTTCAGCCTTTTATGTATGTACTTAATATTGCACTTCAATATACTAAAAGAAATTCATATTCATTTTGTTCAAAAGTTAAAAATATATAACAAAAAAAGTAACGTAAATAAAAAGCACAATATTCATTTGTAAATTAATTTCCATGATATGGCGCAAAACAGAAAAAACAAAGAGGAACTTCGCAAGCTCAGCACGTAAACGTTATCCGTTTTTCTCGAATTTTTCCAACTTTGTTATCTGAACATCTTACACAACGCCTTCTTGCAGTTCCTTCAATAGGCATATGATCCCCGACGTTGACAAATCTCTGATTCTTCCTGGAGGATCTCCCTGTATTTTGTCTACGATGAACTGCAGCCTTCACTCTTCCAGTAAGAATAAGATTTTCGGCAACATCTGTCAAGATACCGAACATTTTTTCCAGTTACCTCTTTGTAAATTACAAATGAGTTCACACAGGCTGTCATAAAGAGTTTTTAAAAAACCTTTTTCCACCATTTTGTTGACCTTCTGTCGACATCGTAAACAGTAGCCTTTTGATCGGAGCGGTCTACGCCACCCATATATTTATTGTATAATGCTGTGGAAGAAAGGAACTGAAAATTAACTTTTTCTCCAGTCTTCAGTTTACGCTGTACAGTCATATTTGCAGCGTCATGACAATTGCTCAACACCGTTACAAGTTTAGTATCTTGCCAGAAAGAAGTTGTTGTCCCGTATTAGTTCCCATAAATACAACTTTCATCTCTTGTTAGTTTTGCGTTCAATACTGGAAATTTTTTTCTGTTGGACATACAGGTTCCAACTGCCGGGTACGGAAGAGTGTCTACCATTTGAGTTGTGGTAAAAAATCTGTCGAAGCAGAAAACTATCTCGGTTTTTTTCACACTTGAAACCAGTTTATTCACCACTCTTTCTCCCAAGGTACTTTCTAAAGGATTAGCTTCTTTTCCTGCGTAAACATTGAAGTCATAACAGTATCCCGTACAAGAATCACACCGCACCCATATTTTAATTCCTCGCTTTATGAGCTTGAGAGGTAGAGATTACTTTAGGCAATTTGTTATCTATGTAGTATAATTTCGACGCAGTTGTGGGGTTTTCGGGATGGTTAAAATAGAGTTTCGCAGACAATTTGAGAAATCCGTCTCTTGAAATCGATATTTTCACTAACTTATTTCCCTTGGACTTCTTATTGGACCAATATTCTTTCTTGGCAGGTAATCTGTTGTATGATATAATGAGCAAAACACCTACTACAATCATTATTTCATGCTGATCGGTGAGCCTAACTCCTTTGTCCTCTATTATGAGCCTTTCATTTGTGCACTGTGCAATAAAAATGAACAAACTCTTAGGAATCATAGCGAAAAAGGCGTCTAACTCGGTACAGTTCGCAGGTAGAGGACTAAAACTTGCAGGTTTTTCAAAATGTGGAATTTTGAAACGAGGAGTAAAGATTTGGTGGACCTTGCTCCATTTAGGAAGCTCAGCCGTTGCTCTAGGTATTGCGCTTATTTCTAATGAATTATTCTCTAATTGTTCCTTGGGCCTAACGCGTTCTTCCTGCCCTACATCACTTTCCTCCAATTCAGATTGGGACGAGCCGTCATCTTCGCTGGGAGTGTATTCGGATTGCGAAGGGGAAAAATCCCCATTTTCTGACGAAGATTCCTCCACAAGATTCCTTCCACAAGTTGAATGTTCCTTTCAAAGGACATTCTGGTCTGATTTCCGAAGAAATGGGAATAATCCTGAATAAAGGGAGAAATAAAAAAGGTTGCGATAGGATAAAGCAAGAACTACTATTGGGACATTTAATCCTAGTCAAAAAAATCGGCTTACGCAAATTCATTAACACTTACTTTTTGATCTTAAAACAATTCTAAAATTTGCAGCCAACTCGATAAAATTAGCAAAACTTGAAACTTAAATTTTCAGCGCATAGGCACGTGTACACTCTCTGACAGCAAGGTGCCGACTGAGACAAAGCTGAGAGACAAGAACGTCTTATACATACGGAAGAGACCCCCCATAAGTACTGAAGGAGGGAATTAGCACGACAATAGAGTGCATAGTTCTCCCAACAGAATTTTTTGAAATTTCTTGAGACGTATTATCCCATTAGTCCTCAAAGGGATAAATAAATATTGCAATTTCTCGTCGGTGAAATGTCAGAAGAAAAAATAAGTATTATTAGTGTCCAATAATTATAAAAAGCGCCACTAAAAATGAAAAAACTCGAAGTTATTTGCTAAATCAATTGGTCCCAAGGTAACTATTAAAGTGCAATTTTTATCATAGATCTTATAACAATTACGGTCTATCCGTAAAAAGTTTTAAAATATATTATTCAGGAAAACCAGCAGATCATTTTTTTAAAGTAAAACAGGAAACTGAATAACAGAACAGAATGTAAGTTCGGTTACATTTTCAATACTTCCTGTAGATCTTTTCTAAGTCGACACAGTTTTTCTCCACTCAAAGTTTAATTGGCTCTGCAATCACACCCCATCCCTTGAAGATGCCTTCTGGGACACGGTACACAATTTCAGTATGTCCTTTTAAATATAACTTGAACCATATTCTGTCCATCCTTTCTGGCTACTGGGCTTCATTATCTTCTATACTGTGTCCAAAAGAGCTTCTCTCTTAATATCAAAAACAGATTTGGTCTATTTAAAAACCGTTTGACTATTTTTCTTTCTCTAAAGATAGTAGAAGGGTCAGGAGTCGAAATTTTTTCCAGAAGTTTTCTTTTTAGCTTATCCTGTATTCCTGCAATGTAGTTCTGGGCACCCCGAACTTTCTGCTAGCTTCTCTTATTGAATTTCGCTCTACCCAAATGCTATCTAAAGCTGCTTTTAGGATATCTTATGCGTAGATTTTTGAATTTGAAGACATTCCGGTAAAAGAAAAACAAATTATCTAACAACTGCATTCCAACTACGAAATATAATGCAAATTTTACTTGGCCATAAATAGATGCTTCCAAGGCTGTGTTCACGTCGGTGACTGCAGTCGACTGCAGTCGACTTTAGTCAATTTGACTCAGAAAATGTAGTTCTGGTCGTATTCAGAAGTGTACATCGACACGGCTCTTTTAATTGTATGTGTAGGCGGACGGGGCATTTTAGGGAGTGTTCATATACACCAAATTGCGTCCACGTCGTCAAGTCAATTTGACTGCAGTCGACTTGAGTCATTTAACTTCGTGCTCCTTAGGTGGAAGTAAGTTAACTCGCGCGGGAAATAGGAAAGTTTTTCAAAATGGAAATGGGCGATAATAATTTTATGATTATTGATGAAAGAGGTAAGAGCTAAAATTGCAATATATATCATAAAAATTTTTAATTTTGGGGTTTTTTTATTTGTAGATTACGAGGAATACATAATTGAAGAAATTTATCCACCAAGGTCGGAAGTAATAGACGCGCGGGAAAGAGGAGTTTTTAAAAATGGAAATGGATGATAAAAATTTTATGGTGATTTATGATTCAGATAAGACCTAAAAATGTAACAAATCTCATAAAAGGTTTTAATTTCAGAGTTTTTTTTTTAAAAGAAAACGTCTCCAAAGGATTTTATAATAATATTAAGTTAACATATAAATTAATTTCGTCTATTAATAAAAATCTTTCTGATTTTCTAAAAAAATATTCACAGTAATTGTATTATTAAGTTATTTTCCTCCTTTGAAATATTGGCCGGTTTCTAGTACGTGAAATCTAAATTTCGGTCATCTCTGGCTGATTCTTAAAAATTCAACAGAAAACTATTTCAAAAACCGGTCAGGATAATTTTGCTATTACTACGTAATTTTTTGTTACTTCCCGACCAATTTATTAACTTAACAGGTATTTGATAGAGAAATATCCACTAAAATAGATTATTTTTCAAATAAGATGCTACTTAAGATGATAAACTCATATCCGCGCATTTCAAAGGATAGAATTAAAATTAGATGAAAACTGCACTGACAGAAGTGCGCGATATATTGTAAAACCTTTTGTAATACTTATGTAACAAACCAGTTTTTTTATTGAGACATTTAAAAGGTTTTATTGTGTAAATTGATGGGTTTATTTTGGTACTTTTGCTAGAGTGGCCTGGAACTATATACTGATGGCCGGTAATAGGTGCGTTTACCCTAGTTAGTTACGTAAGTAAATAAATATAAATAAATAATAACAACTGAATAACAATAAAAATTTACAGAGATATTAAATTTACTCATCCACTGCACATGAGAATGGATACCCTGATTGAATTATTATTTATTTTTCATTTTAAATAGCTCAAATATTATTTTTTTAATTCTGATGTACGTTATATTTATGTGTTATATTACCGAAAAACGGGATCACTTTGGAAGTTTTGACAATTTTGTATCTCAAACAATAGTACGAAATCAAATTAATTATAGCAAATACCATATATTTTTAATCATACAAAAAGCGCTAATAGATAACATATGTATATTTCTCTTACCAGTAACATATTACTCAAATCTTTTGTTTTGATAATGATAAATTAGATAAGGGGTAACTTCATAATTTTAGCTTTAGTTTTAAAGTCATCAGGAAGAAAATATTTAATGTGCGCTTTATGGTTTTTTGTTTTTTTAACTTAATCTTCTTGAAAAATATCTTTACACAGACTTTTAAGTTAATAAAAATATTTAATTTAATGTTCATGGTATTTTAAATAGTATCTCTGAATATCATATTTGTAAGAAGTTATTAACTGCTAATCGTCTAAACACATATCCACTTCGTGCAGTTTCTTGTTTGACCCCTATATAATTCGAAGTTACAAATTCTACATTGGTTTTCGTTATACGTGTAGACTTTTCGAAGTTCGTAGTTTGTTGGCTGGCTGGTTCTGTTTAACTTTCCTGCCTCTTTTTTCCTTTTCGTCTTCTTGAGTCTGTCCTCTCTGCTCTTTCAAAAACTCCATTATAGTAGCATGAAGTAAGTGAATGGTCACGTAAGTTTTTTCTTCTTATGAATTAGGTAGCATACTAAGTAATTCTTGTGGATTACATGGATAAAATGCACTATTTTTAATCCACTTGTTGCATTTTGGTAAGCCGTCGCTGACAAATTATAATAGATAAGTGAAAGAAGAGTTAGAAATGTTTCTTTTGGAATGGATCATTTCCTTTGACTTTCTTTTCGCCAACTTCCAAAAATACTTCTCCGTTAAAATTTCAGTGGTTTAAAAGAAGCAACCTCGACTGGTTGCATAAGATTTGTTGAAATGGGTGGTAGTGGAGTGAAAGTAGCATTATTTTCTTTAAACGCGCCTATCAATTGCATCCATGTCCAGAGCTAAGACAAGTCCACAAGACTGCGAGGAACACCTGTAAGAGAGAGAAAAATTTCTTTTTGACCAGAGCATCAGACAAGGAATCGTAGCAAGGCAGAAAAGCAGCAAACATTTCTGGTCTCTCGTCAAAACCATCAGGAACAACTTCAGCAATTCCTCTATACCTTCACTTTCTAATAATGGTGAATTTATTGTGGACTCCCTGGATAAAGCTAATATTTTGGCTGCTAGATCCGCTTCACATTCTCGCTTTCCACCCACTTCACAGATATCTTTTTGCATCTCCCGTGTGGATGTGTATGAGCCATTACACATCCGTACGAGAAATGTGTTCAAGGTCCTTAAGGAAGTCGACGTCTCCAAAGCCGCAGGAACTGATGGTTTTTCGACCTGTTATTTAAAAAATGTGCTTCATCCGTGGCCAAGTCTCTGCCCAAAATATTCTACTTGTCTTATTCGACAGGAAAATTTCGAACTTCTTGAAAACTAGCTCAAGTTCAGCGTATTCCCACAAAAGATGATCGTAACGATCCTTCAAACCAATTGCAAACACTTCGATTCTTTCAAACGTTTTTCTATTTAACATTAACTATAAATTATTGAAGTATCTAGAAACAGTCAACTCATCAACGATCATCAATAAGGCTTCCGAGCCGGACGCTCATCTGTAGACTTGTTGAATTTTCTTATGGAACCTTGAATCCGTAGTCTGCACAATTTTGATGAGTCTAAAATCGTTGCCCTAGATATTTCAAATGCCTTTGATAGAGTCTGGCATCCTGCCCTTTTAGCCAAACTTAAAGCATTTGGTCTCTCTCATCGTCTTCGATTATGGATTGAAAAATTCTTATCCGGTAGCCTAATACGAGTTGTACTATAGATGTCATTTCATCTGAACTTTACGCTATAAATGCTGGTGTGGCCCAGGGCTCTGTTATATCTCCATCTATTATCTTAACTTTCATTATTGATCTGCTTTCCCTTACTTTTAATCCCAACCATAGATTCTCTGATGACAGTACCCTTGATTTCAAATACAACATTGACACTCTTGCGGACTATAGAGAGAATTTATTAAAAGAGGCTGCATGACTAGATCATTGTTCTTGCCAATATCCTCGCTTTGGCAAAACGAATCGCGTCGAATTCAATGCACCTAAGTGCCAAATCCTCTCATTAAAACAAGATCATAATTCATCCACATCCGTTTGTTTTGATGGAGCACTGATTTACATACACCGTCATTATGCATTCATGGCATTAAGTTTTCCAGACAGATCACAGATCTCTGTTGCCAAAAAAGTATCGAAATGTCTCGGATTTTTGAAAAGGTGTAAGAAATATTTTAGCCCATCAAATCTAGCGCTCCTCTACAAGTGCTATATCAGACCTAGATTGGAATATAATTCCCATATCTGTGCCAGGGCTGATCGCACAGCCTTACCTTCATCGGATATTATCCAAAAGCTAGCCTTGAAGTTCATTGGTGATTTGGCAATAACTTGTCATATCTAATCACTCGAGCACCGACAAAATGTTGGATATCTTTCGCTCCTGTATTGGTACATGCATGGTCAATGTTCCGATGACATATCTAGTCTGATCCTTTGTGGAAAGATTCCTGCGCGCAATACTCGCGCTGCAAACCGTGCACAAGCCATACAGTAAAATTCCGTGTCTGTCTTTCCTCCGGCATAAAATCTGTGAAAGTTTAAGAGTGACATGCATCAGTACCTCCGCCACTTTTCTCACATTCCCAATTCCTTTCTCCATCTTCTTCCTGCTATGCTGTGCTTTGCTTCTAAACTTGGATTAATAATATAAAAGAAAAAGTAATGACAGTAGGAGATATTTGACAAGCAAGATCACCTATTAGAATTTTTTTTCATGTTTTTCTATAGCATGAGGAAGACATTAATTTCTGAACCACATTTTAAAAGTACGAGCATCGAACCAACTTGACTTTGAAAAATCCTGGGTCCTTCAGACCCACCGGTGCAACAATTTCATATAAGTATTGTGCTTTACACAATACGAAAGGAGACCATAAGTCGCAATCTGCGGAAACGCAAAACATTATATAGTATATCGCGGATTTGGAGTGTTCCATTACACGCTCAACACACTTAGTACATCGAAAAACTAGCACTTTTTTTGCACCAGGATTATCACTTTTACCAAGTTCTCCTTAGCACTTTCGAGAAATTCGCAAATAGTTCCTGTGTAAATCAACGACCTTGCACGAGAAATATTTGCTGCTAACCTTTATATTAAGTTATTCCTTTTCATGAAATTCAAGACGAAATCGTTTCTTGGCATATTGTCCTTGAAATAACCCACAACTTGTCCTTTCTGGTCCAGGTAGTTCTAGATAATTATCCAAATATCTAAGGTATGACCATTTGGTGAGCTCATGGACCAACTCAATTATGAATTGAAGCAGGAATACAATCATTCTTGCTTGCTCTAGGAATTGACATTCCTTTTTTAATATCTTTCATGGCAGCTTGACGGTTATCAATCCATTTTATACCGCTGATAATTTCTACCTACAACCCTTTTGTATAATTCCTTCGCATTTTCTCACAAATATCTAAAAGCTCTTGGACGATTGATGTTTACTCAATGAATGCACAAATAGAACTGAATTACGAAGTTGCCCCATTTTACAATTCTATATGTTACATCAAGTTAGAATAAATGCGTTTTCTCATAAATGCTAATCCAAAAATTAACAAATTTAGAAAAATGTTTCTTATTTGCAAGAAATGTTGAAATATCCTAATCATACATTCCAGGTCTTTTTAGTTCTCAACATGTTCCTTTTTGAATTTTGTAATTATCTTTTAAAACAAATTTGTTATCATCATTTTCCTAAAACTCTATAAATTATATAAAGTTGGCTCGGCGTCTTACGCACAACTTCAATTTTTTCGCTCGGTACTAAAAGCATATCACACAAATGTAAATCTACACACTCAACTTATATCTGTTCATGTAGCAGATATCATGAGCACTTCATAATTCAAAAATCTATGTAAGACAATCAAATAACCAACTCCCTGATCCTCTAGGCCTCATTTCAGGTATAAGCAGGTATAAGCACATGTAGATGGTTTATTTTCCAATGAAGGCTTCTCGAATTATTAGTGATCACACGAATCTCAGCCCGAGCTCATGCCAACACCCATAATATCAAAATCGACGGAACCGTGAAACTGTTCTGAATTTTTAATTAGACGTAAGCGTTCATCAAATCCTTGTTGACTCTGTGTTTACATGCATTCCCTTT
This sequence comes from Dioctria rufipes, assembly GCA_963924295.1. Lineage (NCBI taxonomy): Eukaryota > Metazoa > Arthropoda > Insecta > Diptera > Asilidae > Dioctria > Dioctria rufipes. The sequence continues at coordinate 54,401,181 of OZ002740.1, forward strand.
TAGAAACATATGCAAAATTTAAGGAGAACAAGCGTTGATCCGTGCGGCACACTTTCGACTACTAAGAACGCCCCGACATAAAATCACGACAATCTTATAAACGTTAAATTTTCCACAATATCAGCAAAAGAATATTATGACTGAGCGTTATTAAATTATAGTTAAGAGAGTTAACGAGTCTCGGTGAAAATAATCAAAAGAGCATTGGTACAGCAAATTGCAGAACGGAAATCATATAATTGTGCAAAAGGCTTTTACGAAACATGGGTCGTTACTGATTCTCTATAATTGTTTTTTTTCCAGCAATATTCCCGCATGGGTGCATTATGCTGGTTTTTGACTTGTAAGCTCTCTATCGACTGCAGTTCTTATTTTTTGCAAGATTATATTGTTACAAACAATTAAACCTCTTTTCTAGAATTTCGATAATAATACCTTCCATCCAATTATCCAAAATGAATTCAGATCTTTATCACTCATATAATATTTAAACACAGACTTTATGCCGTTAAAATCGAGTTCATTTGAAGCTACTCCTCCAAGCTCAGCTTTACCATTGTCTAGCGTTTTGACTGTTGTCATAATTTGATTTTTATTATTACGTCTTATCCTTTCAAGAAGACTTTTAATCCTTTTGATGCACTTTAAATTTTATCCTAAGTTTCTATGTTGCTCCTTTAATTCTACACTGGGGTTTTTTACATTCTAAAACATGTACATCCATACATGCAAACTATGCTGCACAGATATCCAAAAATTAAAGAAACTAAAAAGTGGGTCACTTAAAAGAAATTGAGAAAAGAAAGTTCGAAGGTAAGAGCTGCCATTATAAATTTAATTGAGATGGAGCTGATGCTCAGAAGTGGTTAAAACACGAAACAGCTTGCAAAGGAAATCTCTGTCTGCTTTTACATAGACTCTTTTCAAGTCAGGATGAAAGGAAACCTATTGCAGGAAGGATTTTAAAGAAAGCAGTACAACTACTTTGGCCCGCATAACGTCCTAAACGTTTTTTGTAAAGTTTTTATGAATGCTCATAATGAACGTGTTAAAATGGCTACCAGAACTTGAATTTTTGAGGAGAAAGAAAGCCTACAAAGAGAAAAAGTAAGCCAAACGTAAGGAAATGTGGATTTGTGATTTTGGAGTAGGTAATTTATGTGGTGCAATAGAAAAATTCGTTCTCAGCACATTTTCTCTCCATGTACGTTTAAATGCCATAAACAAGATAGCTGGAAAATATATGCGGGCCCAATTCATTTCTTTACTAATACTTATATCAAAAAAGGGCATGTCCAGTGGGAAATGGAGCACTCCAAAAACTATAAAGGAGCACTACTATGGAAGCATTCCTTGCTCCCTTTTCGTACCTCTTTGCATATATTTTTTAATACTGCATGTTCTCAGAGCTCAGCACTCCATTTAGGCTCTCTTGGGAGTACTCCTGAAAAAAAAATTGGGGACAGGCAATCAAAAGCATAGTGGAGCTTTTCAGAATATTTAGAGTACAAAGCAGTGGTGCTTCTGAATAGATTTTGGTAAGAAAATTGAAAACTTTTTGATAAAATCTAAAGTCCGGAAGTTTAATAACCCGCAAAACCACAAAATTTCATTAAACTCACCAACTACACAGTGTACAAATCGACTAGATATGAAATAGTACTTCACGAACTGCGAAATAATAATTAGAAAAATAAGTGTACTCAACAGTCAAGTTTATACCAAATCTTCGTCAATCATACACTTCTAGCAATTTTAGAGTACTTGACGCTTCGCAATAAAAAATTTCGTAAAAAGCTTCTTCTATGCTTCGTTCGGAGCTAACTGGAAGCGCTCCAAACCGACTTTCTTTGGAGCTCTCCAAAGGAAGTCGATTTGGAGTGCTCCGAACTTTTCCAGCTGGGTAGTTCTTCTGTTTCAATCATTTCCAGCTCCTCTGTTATATGTATCTAATTAAAAAGTGGACCATAATAACTAGAGTCACCTTCGCATAGTAAATATACATTTACAAAATTTTTATCTTGGAATTGTAATTCAAGATAATTCAAAGAATTTATCTGGATTCTGTGCAACACTAAATTATAAGTACAGATAAAAAGACCAGAAAATATCACAATGTTGGAGGAGAACGAGACGGATTCTTATGCCGCTTGAGCTACAGGGGTCTAAACATTTTGCATTAATGAAAACCCAATATTGTCAAGACTACGTAATATCAGATCACTGCATGTCATAATCAACCAAGTGTCATCACATTTGACCATGGGGCAATTGTTATCTATTCTTTTTTTAGATATCAATTTGCTAGCTATACGAGAACGAGTAAAGTAGATACCTCCTAAAAACTATTATGAATGCTGAGGACTGGAGTGCAACTTATGTATTGAGAGTGGTACCGTTGCAGCATTCTGTCCAATCGTCCTAATTTGTGGGATAGTTTTTATATTTTAAGCTACAAGAGCTGTAAATTAAAGGGTCCTAGAACAGTTTTACAAAGGCGGAATCGAAAAGCAAAACCCCGTAAAGCCAAAATCCTAAAAAATCTAAATCGCCTAAAGCAAATTTGCCAAAAAAACGAAATTTTAAAAGAAATATAATCTCGAAAACAATCGAAGAAATCAAAATTAAATAAACAAGCAATTGGCCAACTCCCAATTAGGGTGATCCTCGTGAAATATGTTTGGGAGGATATTTATGTAATGACATTAAGCCGAGAACTATCTATAAAATTCAGCGATTGTGAAATCTTATTTGTTAAAAATTCCAGCATATAGTCCAGTCAAATAAGCCGAAAAAATGCTAAAGATCGCATTTAATTTGTTTCAGGCTGCAATTTTGAGGGTTGGTGTAGGGTGGTCCTGGGAGTATTGTGTCAAAAATGCAGCCTCGCAGGGCCAAAAAAAAGGGGTGAAAGACAATAAAAACACCCCCGAACACGTAACAATCCATTTGCCGTGCGTGCGGTTTGGAAGAGGTAAAATTTTTGAAAAAATTAAAAATGCTATATTATTCAGAATATGATTCTAAATAAAAAAGTCTATGGTGGCCAACCCCTATCTCGTAAGGGCGCGACAGGAAAACCGAAAGAAGCTAAGGGTGGACACATTGCTAGATACACTAACATGTGTCCGATTACTTCAATTCTGCAACATTTTCGTTCAAGAGCTAGCAACCAAAAGAAGCAGGAATGGAAAAACGGGGGGAGTTAAGAAAGTTATCGGATTATATGTTGAGCAATATTTGCGCTCATGTTTTGCTGTGGTGACGTACTTGGAACATTTTTGAATTTTTCTTAGAATTTTGGCTGGTTGTGCAAGCCGAGATATGATGATTTTTGCTTTGAATGTTTTCTTTTTAGTTCAATATGGCTGCAGTTTTGCGCATTCGATGGTTTTTAGGGTTTTAGATGACTGGGATTGCGTAGGCGTGGGAAGAAAATAATCTTATGTGATTGTATGCATTTGTTGTTTGTTTTTAATTGTTGTAAAGGGTAGGATATGGGATTGCAGGCTACAAAGGAAGAATGGGATATAATAAATTAATGGTATAGACTATATGGGTGGGATCTGGGTTGGTTAGATGGTTAAAAATAGAAGCGTTACCTTATTTAAAAATTTATTACTGACAAATCATAGTTACATATATCAAATTCGCACGTGCTTTCTTTTTTTAAATTTAATTAAAAAAAGGTTTACTAATTCCCAATATGATATAGTGCAATAATTGTCTCTTGCAATTTTCAAATCAAAAAATCAAATTAAAAAGGATTTATTTCATGTACAAACCATTTTTTAGCTGTACAACGTTGGGCAATAACAATAAAGTCATTAGATTCATTATCTTGACTGGTTGGAAACCAGACCAGACACTTAATTATAAGTTATCATAAGAGTAATATTAGAATACATATAGGTAGTAAAGAGCAAATAAGATAACAGTAAGAGCAATCTTAGACTATGCAACTAATCACTAATCAAAGATATAAAGTGAAATGAGATAAAAAGGATAAAGTTATAATTTCACTACTACTAATAATAACACTACCGTGGTTCATATATTACTGAGAACAGCAAATTACCAGAAGTAAACATGTAAGGAGTAAAATTATGTTTATAATTACTGGGTGACATTTGAAAACTTAAAGGCACACAATACGATAGAGCAACATAAAGAATTATAACTACATAAATAATTGTAACTATATTAATAATACCAACTTCGTGATAAAGATATCAATTGCTTAATCTAGGTTAACATAAATGAGTTTCATAACTATAGAAGTTATGTTTCTTAGAATAACCAATTAATTGTTTTCAACTATATTATCATATGTGTATCCATTAGAACTATTAGTATGAAAAAATAAATTTTCCATTTTGATTATCTTTAACATTACCTTTTTTAAAGATATCAATATGACATTTACTATTTAATGTTATATTATTTTTATAATGAAATGGTCAATTACTAAAGACCCGCATGGTGGAATTGCTCTTACTATTATCTTATTTTCTAATTTTTCTGATTTGTTAATCTATAATTATGATCTTTGGTCTCTTATTTCCCAACGTTGTATGTATAGCTATAGCTAAAAAATGGCTTGTACTACATGAAATAAATTCTTTTTAAATTGATTTGATTTTTTGTTGAAAATTGCAAGAGACAATTATTGCACTATATCATATTGGGAATTAGTAAATCTTTTTTAAATTAAATTTAAAAAAAGGAAGCACGTGCGAATTTGATATAACTATGATTTGTCAGTAATAAATTTTTAAATAAGGTAACGCTTCTATTTTTAACTATCTAACCGACCCAGATCCCACCCATCTAGTCTATACCATTAATTTATTATATCCCATTCTTCCTGTGTAGCCTCCAATCCCATATCCTACCCTTTACAACAATTAAAAACAAACAACAAATGCATACAATCACATAAGATTATTTTCTTCCCACGCCTACGCAATCGCAGTCATCTAAAACCCTAAAAACCATCGAATGCGCAAAACTGCAGCCATATTGAACTAAAAGAAAACATTCAAAGCAAAAATCATCATATCTTGGCTAGCTTTGCACAACCAGCCAAAATTCTAAGAAAAATTCAAAAATGTTCCAAGTACGTCACCACAGCAAAACATGAGCGCAAATATTGCTCAACATATAATCCGATAACTTTCTTAACTCCCCCCGTTTTTCCATTCCTGCTTCTTTTGGTTGATAGCTCTTGAACGAAAATGTTGCAGAATTGAAGTAATCGGACACATGTTAGTGTATCTAGCAATGTGTCCACTCTTAGCTTCTTTCGGTTTTCCTGTCGCGCCCTTACGAGATAGGGGTTGGCCACCATAGACTTTTTTATTTAGAATCATATTCTGAATAATATAGCATTTTTAATTTTTTCAAAAATTTTACCTCTTCCAAACCGCACGCACGGCAAATAGATTGTCACGTGTTCGGGGGTGTTTTTATTGTCTTTCACCCCTTTTTTTTGGCCCTGCGAGGCTGCATTTTTGACACAATACTCCCAGGACCACCCTACACCAACCCTCAAAATTGCAGCCTGAAACAAATTAAATGCGATCTTTAGCATTTTTTCGGCTTATTTGACTGGACTAATAAGGGAGTTCATAGTGGTGAGATAATACTGATACCGGTAACTAATTTTGCTCCGGTTACCAGTTATTAGTTTAAAAAGAACTGACGATACCAATACTATAAATAACAACGATGATTTGTACAAGACATAAGCACAGCTTATAAGACAAAGTTGGGTAATTTTATGACCGTAAACCTTAACACAAAGTTTAGTAGTACCAAATTTACACCATTATGTGATATAGGATAGATTTTGTGAGCTTGTAAAACTATCATCAGCACGGCATATTAGCCCAATAGCCCGTAGTAAGTTTTTGGTTTTGGTTTATGAAATATAACCAAAAAATATATGAACAGGTATTAAGTTAAAGAAAACGCAATGTAAAAGACAATCGTGTGGCAGCTAATCTCTGCGAACTAAGTGAGTAATAGAATCTTGAACATAATCCTTTATCAAAATTGAAACACTATTTGTTCCCGCTTTTT
>OZ002740.1:54407464-54479625 GCA_963924295.1 Dioctria rufipes
AATAGAAATAATTGTAGTAGATTTTTTCAATTGATGTTTATTGTAAAACACAAACAAATATTAACTTTAAAGTCATAAACAATGAAATAAGAAAGATAAAGTATAATGTATACATTTTCAAATACACTTAAATGGCGCAAATACATACCTCAGAGATATTTTCAAAATTTAATCAATAAAAATTGCTATAAAGTGTGACAAACTGGGGAATTTTTCGGAAGTTAATTCCGATACGGGACAGCAAGAATACACAAGTTACACATACCAGGGGTATTCACGCAATGTTGCATCAAAGAGTGTATCGTTGTAAAAGATGTATTTGATTACAATCCAGTAAAATCATACAAGGCTTACGCATATAAAATGCAATACAAGGGTCTTGTATTTTTACATCCACAAATTAGCAGTATAAGCCGGGTTGTATAGTTGTACTTAGGAGCTGAGATTGAACGTCAAATGTCAGCGGGTGCAGCTGGCGAGGGGAGTGTCCTATGAAATTTTCCAGTGTACCAAATGAAAGATCCTTTTGAGGACTATCGACTGGTGCACTCATATTTTTTCTAGATGGTACTCAGTTGATTTAGCAGGGTGTTCAATTTACATCTACATACCCGCATCATGGTTTTCCCCCACTAAAAAAAAGTATTGCAAATTTGTGAGCCCAAAACATCAGTAATGGCGCATCAAAGAGCATGAAACTTTCTGGAAAACTTAATAAAACATCACCGAAAAACAAATTGGTGCGATCGATTTTCTTTTTCCGCCCTAAATTACTTAATAATAGTGTTAGAAGTTCATAAATTAGCTTTAATTTATTTTCAAAACCTTTATTGCGGGATGAGGAGGGGACCGTTCAAAAAACGAACTTGATATTCGTCTTTAGTTCAACAAGGTGATTAAATTTATCGAAAAAAAGTTTCGAGCGGGGGTATTTTGGGGTGCGGGGTTGTTACCCCCACCCTCCTCAAAACATAAATATGACATGTGGGACGTCTATTTAAAGCCCCTCTGAACTCTATTGAATGGCGTTTTTTAAATTTCAATCAGGTATACTCCATAGTATATGTTTTCCACCCTTTAAAACTTGATTACGTTTTACCTGAAAACCACTGTTTTACTTTGTCGGACCCTGCATCATAAGGGATGCCCCTAGAGAAAAACTTTTGCATCTAAATTAAAGATAATAAAATTTGCTATCTATTAGAAGGTTTTTATTTTCAATTCGGGATATTTCCATACTGAGCTTTTACTCCCGAAGTTCACTGTTTTTCCCCCATCTGGGTCCCATATACGCCATTACTACATATGAGTTATTTTTCTAATTTTTTTTTAATCATAGGTATAAGTGTTCGATTACGAAACTTTTTCATCTTTACAAAAAAATCCCTCCGAACCACTGTTATTCCGTAAGGGTAAATTGGAAATTTTTACATTTTGTCACGGCATAAATTGTCGTAAAAGGAGGTTGTTCTACTATTATTAACATTTCTCCTAAACTATTAGCCTGAGCTGAAAACTAATTAGAAATAACCGTTCCCAACAAAACAGGCTTCATTTTATCCGCTAACATTATACTGAAATAGTGTATAATTAAGTAGTAATTGTAGAAATAACAACTTGGGAAACAAGCCAAACGGTTAAAAAATTCTATGAAAAACCGGCATTTCCTTAATTTAAGCCGTTCTTTTCATAAATAGTTGAGGTACTTTAGTTTTTATCTCAGCTATTTTTAACCGGATCTTCACAATTTTTTCTTTCTAGGATAACTATGAATCCTAGGAATTTTGAGGATTTTCTCAATTTTTCCGGGGCCGGGGAGAGCTCCTACGGTATGCCATATTATCACCCTGTTCCCATAATTACATTTCGAAGTAAGCTAAAGGCTAAAGAGTGTGTACACTCTTTGTTGTGAATTCTTGTTGTATATTTACATCGGTTACACTGATACATTAAAGAGTGAATACCCCTACTATATATTTTATCGAGAGTGATTCTTGTAAAGTGTAATCCCTACTACTATGCAGGTAGCTCAGCTTTCAGTGAACTTGCATGATAAAAAACCATGGCAGCTGAAGTGATAGTATTTTGACATTATACAGTTTTCAAGATGACGGAAAAGAAATGCTTGATGGAAATTAACAAATTTATACTTGAAAAATGAGATTTTGCATTACATCATTTAATAACAACTTCCTCTTCATTTTTCATTCTGCTACTCCTTTATGGCTATCAATTTCCAATATACGCAAGACTTTACGTCGCAATGCCATTTTATAAATGAACTTTCATTCAAGATGATAAGACATCAACTGAACTGCCTTCTGCCTAAAGTGTAAAATCGCATGAAAGCTGTCCTATCCTCCCGGGTAGTTAATAAAAACTGTTACTACTAGGGCTGGATGGGGTAAACGTGCCGCGGGTAAGAAGTGCCACCTTTAATATCTCATATTATAAAAGGGCAATAAAAACATAACGTACATGCAAGTAATGCACTTGACTTGGGGTGATATTCGCCATATAGCATAGATGCCACAAGAACTAGATATCGCACGGCATACTAGAGCAGAGTATACAAATTGTAAAATGGGTAGTGCATTCTGGAATCGGCCATAACATGCGCCGAAATGTTTTGTATACATTTGATTGACTTCCTCAACACTTCAGATACGAAAATATAAGAATTACTCAACGTATACATCATTTTAAATGTTGTAGTCCATTCCGGAATGGACCACCCAGCCATATAAATTTTGTATACTTTTTTGGACCTGCATGTCACATCTAGTTCTTGTGACATCTATGCACATAGTCAGTCGCTGCCATTAGGTAAGAGCACACCTGTTATACATAGTGCTATTCATTTGGCAAAAAGTAAAAAACATCGTGTCGAACATTTTAGTTTCTTGCTGAATGTGCTCATCATGGTTAACTAAAGTAAGGACCTTTATATTACTATTTTCTTTGTGAGCACTCTGATACTACTCAAAACTATAAATGTTTTGTTGTCAGTGTTTTCTATCTAAAAACATAAGGGGTATTCACGCAATCTTGTATCAAAGAGTGTATCGTTTTAAAAGATGTATTTGATTACAACCCAGTAAAGTCATACAAAGTTTATGCATATAAAATGCAATACAAGGGTCTTGTATTTTTGCATTCGCAAATTGGCAGTGTAAACCGGGTTCTATAGTTGTACTTAGCAGCTGAGATTGAACGTCAAATGTCAGCGTGTGCAGCTGGATACGGGAGTGTCCTATGAAAATTTCCATGAAAGATCCTTTTGAGGGACTATCGATTGGTGCACTCGTATTTTTTCGAGGTGGTACTCGGTTGATTTTGCAGGGTGTTCAATTTACATCTAACCGCATCATGGTTTTCCCCCACAAAAAAAGGTATTGCAAATTTGTGAGCCGAAAACATCAGTAATGGCGCATCAAACAGCATGAAACTTTATGGAAAACTTAATAAAACATCACCGAAAAACAAATTGGTGCGATCGATTTTCTTTTTCCGCCCTAAATTACTTAATAATAGTATTTGAAGTTCAGAAATTAGCTTTAATTATTTTCAAAATTTGAACTTTTCTTGCGCGATGAGGAGGGGACCGTTCAAAATACGAACTTGATATTCGCCTTTAGTTCGACAAGGCGATTAAATTTATCGAAAAAAAAAGTTTTGAGGGGGGTATCTTGGGGTGCGGGGTTGTTACGCTAACCCTCCTCAAACCCCAAATATGACATGTGGGGCGTCTATTTAAAGGCCCCGCTGAGCTCTATCGAATGGAAATTTTTAATTTCAATCCGGTACACTCCATAGTATATTTTTTCCATCCTCTAAAACTTGATTACGTTTTAACTGAAAACCACTTTTTTACTTTGTCGGACCCTGCATCATAAGGGATACCCCTAGAGAAAAAATTTTGCATCTAAATTAAAGGTAATAAAATTTTCTATCTATGAGAAGGTTTTCATTTGCAATTCGAGATATTTCCACACTGAGCTTTTACTCCCGAAATTCACTGTTTTTCCCCATCTGGGTCCCATATACGCCATTACTACATATGAGTTATTTTTCAAATATTTTTTTTTCAATCATAGACATAAGTGTTCGATTACAAAGCTTCTTCATCTTTACAAAAAAATACCTCCGAACCACTGTTATTCCGTAAAGGTAAATTGTAAATCTTTACATTTTGTCACTGCAAAAAGCGGCAAAGATTGCCGTAAAAGGAGGTTGTTCTACTATTATAAACATTTCACCTAAACTAATAGCCTGAGCTGAAAAATAATTAGAAATAACCGTTCCCAACAAAACAGGCTTCATTTTATCCGCGACGTTACTGAAATAGTTTATAATTAAGTAGTAATAGTAGAAATAACAACTTGGGAAACAACCCAAACGGTTAAAAAATTCTATGAAAAACCGGCATTTCCTTAATTCAAGCCGTTCTTTTCATAAATAGTTGAGATACTTTAGTTTTTATCTCAACTATTTTTAACCGGATCTTCGCAATTCTTTCTTTCTAGGATAACTATGAATTCTAAGAATTTTGAGGATTTTCTCAATTTTTCCGGGGCCGGGGAGGCTCTTACGGTCCCATTTTATCACCCTATTCCCATAATTACATTTCGATGTAAGTAAAGGCTAAAATGTGTGTTCACTCTTTGTTGTAAATTCTTGTTGTATATTTACATCGGTTACACTGATACATTAAAGAGTGAATACCCTTGTTATCTTGTACTGTTCGGATTAAAAAGTGCCGCGGTGACAAATTTAAGGTATAAGGCAGATAACAACGACTGAAGGTAATATATATCTAATTAAATATTAACAACAATCTGAATTGTAGTGCGCTACAAAAATTTTTCTAAAAGTAAATATAATAAGTAAAAAGTAAATATAAAACTTTATAAACGGATGCAATTGAAATAACGCTAGACTATCATATTAAATTAGAATGCTCGTTTGTGTTGAATCTTTATGATTATTTTTGAAGGTATGAATAAATATCGATAACAATGTTATAGATTCCACTTTTTTGTTCCTTCTTACCTGAGATATTCTATGTTGCAACAGATGGAACTTTTTACCCCGAAAAAGGGGTAAAATGTACCGAACGACTTGCACATTTAAAATTAATTAATAACGTAAAATAATTAAATTTTTATATATATATTTTTTTGTATTAGTAGATAAAGATACATGAAACCCTAAAGATTTTATATTTAAATTATCATATAATTTCACCTAAGAGTTTATGATATATTTATGATGATCCAAAAAATGGCGCTTCCAGCCCCACCCTACTCAACTTTTCAATATGTTCACCACTGTGGATTTTAAAATATCTTGCCGAATTAATTAATTCCTTAGTTAGCTCGAAAATATTATTTTATTTTTATCAGTGATCAAATCAACTGTTCGACAATCTTATTATTTGAGCTTTACATCTTTTAAGATTTGAGAATGCGCGTTCTGCAGGCGCACCACTATGATGAAGGAAAGCTGGCTTTAACATACATATAACTCGATAATTTGTTAAAAGTGTGTTGGTCCAAATTAATACGAAAAATACAAAAAATACGATATTTTTCAAATAAATATAGGTAACACATTCAAATATTGTCATTGGGTCCAGGAATTGGAATAATATCAGCTTATAATCCTTTAAATCAAATCCCCAGAGATTGGATTTTTATAGTTGAGCTTCGTTTTCTCAACTATAAAAATCTAATCTACTACTAAGTCTAAGCCTACTAAAATTATAGTAGGCGGCAGTTTTGGATCGGACCCGCCAACTTGGACCAGACCATTCCCATGACACGTGACCCGTGAAATCATGGGCCTTAGGAAGCCAGTTTTATAATGATCAGTATGGCTTGGTTACTGCCTGACGTAGACCCTTGAAAAAGTTAAAACTGATCTCATCTCATATAAGGTCAGACTGAAATCCTTCAGCAAAACGTTGAACGCGTTTTTCTCGAAACTACGTTTTTCAACTTGTTTGAAAACATACAAAAAAAGAAAAAATTTACATCCAATTGGTGTGCCCCAAGTCTTAAACTGTTCGGAAATCCAGTCTCTATGGCACCACGTACATACGGGTTTTTTTTATGAATGATGAAAATTTTATGAAAATCGGAAATAAAATTCGAAGGTCCGCCATTTCTTTTAAGTTAGCGAAATTTGTCTACGTGATGCTCTTAACCTATATATCTACCTTCAAAAAATATTTTTAATTTATTTTTCTGATGAACGGTATGGCTAAATCGCTGTCAACCGCCGACCAGCAATTTCATAGGAATATCCTCTTGGAAGCGAAGTACACCGCAAATTATAGTTTAGATTCGCATAGAGAAATTTATATACAGTCTTATGTGTGTACTACTGACTTATAACAATGGACTGAGCGATTTGCTATTTCATGTGGCAATCACCCTTTAAAACTTTTATTACATAAAAAAGCATGTAAAACTCAACCAATCAGATGAAATTTTACACCCGAAAATCGAATTAAATTAAAAAAAACATATTGTCTAGTGTCTAAGTGTTATTGTAATCGCTTATAAGAATTTAACTCATTCCGACTTTAATTTTCAAAAGTTTTTCGTGAATTCTGCGTGTGGGCAAGAGAGACGGAGCATGGTAAACACTATCTTCACCTTATTCTTTCTTTGTTCCAATGACATCTTCTTAAGCAATTATTAAATTGGAGACCCATGCAAAATATGTAAAGTTTTTTTTTATTTTTAAATATCCGCCTATCCGTCCGTTTGTCTCTTTTTCTGTGTGTCTGTCCGTCTATCAGCCCATCCGTCCGTCCGCACGGTAACTCGAGAACGCGTTCACTGACAGTGCTAAAATTTTGTACACCTGCTTTAAAAAAAAAAAAAATTTAATTTCGAAAATGGAAAAATTCGGGCAACTCTTTCGCAGCGTTGCCATACAAACATTTGGTTTTTATATATATATATTAAAACACTACCCAGAACTTGTTAATGTAGAAAGCAGAAATTTGGTAATTTGGTAAGTGATGTTTTCATAGTAAATGTAAATAAAATTTCAAAAATGTACTAAATCAGACAACTCCTTCTTGGTGTAAAATTTCGTAGTTTCATAAAAATAGTAGCTTTTAAAACTAAATCAGGCAGCACCTTCTTGATGTTGCCATACAGAACTTTTGGGTTTCACGTTCCAGGAGAACAATATTATTGGTCTTATGACAAATTGTAACTTTTTTTTTCTTTTAATTATTTTGTAACAGTGTAAAATTATATAAATTCCATAAACGGCACATATTCTTTGAAACTTGTAAAAATGATTCACTGTCGAAAATCAGATTTGAGAACAGTTCACACAACTGAATGAGCCCCTTAAGTTATAGTCGCTAGAAAGATAATCGATTGTAGATAACGTTATAGTAAAAAATTTATAACAGTGTGCCACTTTCCCTTATAAAAAAATTGACACGAGTTTACGTTTTTAAAAATTTATAAAAAATAGAAGAATTTAATTTTATAAAACGACTTTTATTGCAGTAAGTTCGTAACTAAGTTTCGTTAAATTTAAATAAAGAATCAAGAAAAAATATTGTCAAATTAAAAAGATATGTTTGCTGCCATAACTTTTTATTTTGACAATATTTTTAAACAGTTTAAACACTTTGGCTGAAAGTCAAACAGACCTCTAAACATTAATGAATTTCACTGAAATTTTGGCTTTAGATTTCCTTAGCTAACAAATTCTGAATGAGCATTTCGAGTTTTTAACACTTTTGTTTTTTGGGCCACCCTAATGTACATGCATGTATGATCTTCTAATGACTTGGAAGATATCAATAGAATGGAAATTGTTCAAAGAACTTTTATTCATTTTGCCTTACATTTCTCCGTAGCTGCAGTCCTTTACCATCTTTAACTTCAGGTGAATATTTTCATAGTACTTGACACATTTTACACAGGGCTTTCGCTAAATATCAAGCATAAAGTTATGAAAGAAACCTTGTTAAACTTATATTTATTACTAAAGGAACATAAGCATTAACAGTTCCGATTGATGGCGAATTCCATTGATATTACGTATATGCGTGCATAATCATATAAGGTAAAATATCAAAATACTAGCTTTCCTATAAAAGCTTTAATGCTAACGCTGCTCGAAAGTTATTCCAAGAAAACTAATTAAGAAATTGCAGAATGCTTTGTACATCCATCTCGATCTAAGAATATCTGAGGAATCAGAATGGCGTTCTCCAGTTCCCTAATAATTAACACTCATTTATTATGGAAACTTACCCCATCCAGAAGCTTAGTCAAAGGTATCGGTTCCTTGGGAAAGTCATTAACGTAAGTAATATCCGCTATAGATTACAGTGCTTGTGGTCTATTTTTATCTTATGAGTCCATTAAAAGAAAGCAAATATATTATACCGCACAGAAATTCTCGAGAGGAAAAGATTTCTCTCTATAAATATTCACCTCTGTATAAATGGCCCATATTATGTGAGACTTACCAAAATTTGGATCTTATGAGTGGAATTTGTTCACCGATAATTTTTCCACTTCACTGTAAAGCAATAGATTTATCGAATAGTCATTACATCGAAATCTCTGAAAACTTACGTGGTTGCAAAGTAGTTTGACATTCTAAAACATAATTTTATGATTTTAGTTTGCAAATTATGAAGAGGCATAATTTTCTCTGTGAAAGTCGCTGCGCAAGCTATAATACCATATTGTAAAATGGACTGAACTATAGTACGGTCAACCATCCTCATAGAGCTTAAGTCTAGAATAGTACTCCGTGCTATTAAGATTTTATAAATATGTTTCCTCAGCCTCTTAGTAACAGAAAGTATATGCTTGTCCCATTTTAACTGGCAGTCTATAATTACTCCCAAGAAATTCAGTTCGTTTACTTTTTTAACCACAAGGTTATCGACTAGTAAAGATACGTCCTCATTCATGTTAGTGGTGGCCCCGAATATCATATAGTTTGTCTTGTCAAAATTTAGTGCTAACTTATGTCTACATAGGCATGTATACATTAAATTTAATTCCCTGTTTGCATTTACAGATACAGTTGATCAGGCATTACTTTTGAATAGGAGAACTGTATAATAAACAAATACTACCACTTCTCCCCTTATTAGGGAAAATACCCTGATCGATGGCTAAAATTTAAGACACATTTAATTGGACTCGCTATATAGTAAGCAACGGTTTTAAGAAATTTAGCCACATTGTAAAAATTGCACAAATTGTTGCCACAAAGCTTAGGTATTTTTCCCTAAAATGTACACGGAAAGAATAATCTATCCAATTTGGTATAAAAACAATCAAATATGCTATTGGTTTTGCGTCAATCCAATGCTTTATTAATGTTAATCCTAGTTTACTAAAATTTGTAAAATTTGAAAACAGAAAATTTAGTAAAATTTTTATAGAATCAGTTAAATATATTTACTGGAATAATCCCAAAATACTGTCTTTCAGTTAAGCATTTGATTAAGCTGCTTAACT
The DNA here is from genome assembly GCA_963924295.1 of Dioctria rufipes. Lineage (NCBI taxonomy): Eukaryota > Metazoa > Arthropoda > Insecta > Diptera > Asilidae > Dioctria > Dioctria rufipes. The sequence continues at coordinate 54,416,986 of OZ002740.1, forward strand.
TTTACTGATGTCAAATAAAAGTGTGTTAATATCAGTAAACGCTTTACTGCTATAAATCCTTTTTTTTATTGAAGTGAGTAAAACGTTTGCTATTATTAATTAGTTTTAGACTGAATTTATCATTGAATAGAATAAGTACAATACTTATTTTACTGAATGTATCTTATTATTTGGGAGATTCAATCCTAATTTGCTTGAAGACAGTAAATATTTTCTATAAACTATTATTTTTCGATTGATTAAGTCCATTAGTAGAATGCTGTTAATCCTTATTTAACTAAATTCGTTAATATTTTTATTGACTCAGCATTAGTTTATTTCCTGACTGTAGATCGATTTCCTTTATTTTAATCTTTCTGTATTGATCTACGAAGGCATTAATCACCTAGCGAAAGTAAGGGTAAATGATTCATACCCATACAAAATTAAAATTACTAGAAGCAATTATTGTCCTTGTATAGATAATTAATTTTGACAATTTACTACTTTAATAAAAAAATTATACAGACAGATAAAATCAGTCAACAATTTAGATGCTTACAATATCGCAGTTAGGATAAAGTCTTGGTATATATCAATGCGATCACTCTGTTACAAGATATCCAAGCTCGAATTTCAACTGAATTACTACTACAACAGTTAAAATATTAATGAAATTATTATAGTAAGGACTACTGACATTCTACCATATTACTACTTAAGCAAATAGAAAAATAATAAACAAGTCGTCTTCTTGCAATGTATTTTAAAACCATCCATAACCCTTTAATCCAAACTCCAACATTTTATCTATAAAATTATATCTCCCCTTTAAAATTTGATTTCGTTTAAAAATAAAAGTAAACAACATACATATATTATAAATCGTTTATTTTAATATCAATTCCATCACAAATTTCTTTTCTTTAAAAATTTTCTTCAATCTGGAAGAATATGAAATGCAGTGGGCTTAAGATTAAATAGCTTTATATTTTTAAAACTTACGTTCTTTCTACCACCATTTATTTAAAATGAGTTCAATTATTTTGCCAACTTCTGCAAAAATGCTTTCAATTTATTTGTTTGTCATATGACTTAGACTATTAAGATTACAAACAAATTTCAGGACGACGTTTTCAATATCATCTTCAATTTCATCCAACACTCTTGGATTATACGCATTTCGTTGAGAATAACTTTTATTTATATTTTTGCTTACTACTTCTGATTCTAGGGCCTCATTACTTAACAAACCTACACCAACATTGTTTGTGACATCTTAATAAGTGCCTTTTATAGGCTTTGATGTTTGTAAAACGCTGAGGGCAGTTATCTTGAATGCATGTATATATGTTATTACTGGGGATCATATGTTTATATCGAAGATGTAGACAAAGTAAGTCAACTGTTTCGAAGGTACTAGTGCAAACAAAACAAACATACATTTTCTGCTTTAAGTTTAAATATTAATATGTACATAAAAAATTAGATAAGGAAATGTGAAAATGAGGGTATTATAGAAAATTCAGGAATTAAATTAGATGATATTATTAAGTTTTACTTATTAGGTAGAAATATAAAATTTGTTAAATGGTAGCATATGTTTCGGAACTATTTTAATTCGAATTAAGCTCTGACAATATACCCGCCAAAATGGAAGAAATAGTTACTTTAGCAGTAATTTGAATTTCAAAAAAATAAATTTGAAGTAACTGCCAAATCAACTTACTTTGGTGTTGATACTCCAAGTTAAAAACATAGTGTAGTTTGAAAGCAGTTGATAATGCAAGTAAAAAGTTTTCCGTTTTATATTTTATATCATCGTATACGGTGTAGAAACCATTTACGTCTTTGAAATTGTCGGAGACGACAACAACAACAACTGGTTGTAAAAGTCGTGATGGTCCAATAACCTCTTTTTCAGCTTACCCAAAGAAGATTCTAATTCCGTATAAGAATTGATTCTGATCAACATAAATTTGCTGTGCTTCCATCGTTTTTTTGTACCCTTTTCAATAGAAATACCACTAGGTGGAAGAGCTGCATGCAGAAGAGATATTATTTTGAAGTTGCAAACATCTGAAATACAACCCATTAATAAGTATATGTAATAATTCAATAGACTTAAAATATTTACCATTGTCTTTAATTTCATCAAGACCTTCCAAAAGCACTAAATTTAATTTGTCCTTAATTCTTTTACTCAAAATTGGTTTAATTTTAGAACAAAAAGAATCCCATTTTGAGAGAAGAAGACTCCCTGTGCCTTTTCCACAAGGTAACTGCTCGAAGTCTATATCAACCTAAATTATTATGAAAACAAACAAAAGATGAATTAGGCTTTTGAAAAAAAAAAAAAACAAAATCAAGATATTAACAAGCGTTGGGTGTCGATATTAAAATATACTTATAGGAGGAGCTTACCAATTCGCGTCCATACTCTGTTTTATAAGCTAGCCAAGCTTCAATTATGCTTGTTATTTTTGCTTCCTGAAGCCTAGATATATTTAACTGTCGTTCGTTTGCAGTTTCTCTCCATTTAGATTCAACTACAGACCAGGGACTTGAATGATACTTCAACCAGTTTTGGTTATCACTCGGCGTACTGTTGCAAACTAATTTAATAGATTAAAAAACATAAGAAAGATAAGTTGAGAAGCTTATATACCAATAATTTGTTTGGAAGTTTTTGTTTCTTCTCGGCGCCCCTTTTTTTCTCTTGGAAAAAGGCCTCCTTTTCGCAGCTTGGCAACGTTATTTTTGTAGGTAGTGTACAATTTTCCTCCAGGGTATTTCCCGTTTGTGTTGTAATATGTTTCCTTAATTGTAGAATAAAATTGTGAAATAAATTTGTACTATAAGATAACATTGAGTACTGTATTGCAATTATTGCCTGACGCACTGACTTACAAGGCTTTCTCCTTTAAAAGCTTTGCAAATTTGTTGCGAAATATTTTTAAAATCTGCGTCATGCATAAAAAGGTTATTATCAATAAAGTGCTTCACTGCATCCTTAACCAAAAGATCTCTACATTGGAAAGGAAGATATTGATTGTTTTCTTCATATAATTTTAGGATGTTTTTCCCAGCACTTGATAGGTAAACTTGTAAGTCCTACATATTGTGCAAACATGTATATGTGAATCTTCAATTTATAATACAAATAACATACAAAACGTTGAAAATTGGAAATTGTCGTAGACGGCGAATTTATTTCAGAAGCCGATGGTTGTGTTTGCTCTAGTGACGAATGAGAACATGTACAAGATTTATCAGTAACACACTGATGAATCTTCCGAAGCCAATTTTCAACCAATGAAAAATGTCCTCCATCCAAAGGTGCAACGTAAACATCAAAGTCCTTAAAATTATAAGATTTCAAATATCAATCGCTTTGCGATTAAAAATAGCTCTAACTTTTTTAATGCGCCAGTTTTTTAAATTTTCTCTGAAATCCATCATCGCTTGTGAAAAATATTTTATCAAGCTACCTTTCGGTTATAATTTTAAAACTGTTTATATTGGTTATTCCAAGGCTTAAATAAGTGAAAATTTTTTGTATGATTGTATGTATGTAGGATGGAATGAATAAATATACAAATTAAATTTTTGTAAGCTTACTTGTAAACCTTCCATATAAATGACCCATATTCTGATGGGCCAAAATTATATAAAGAGTGCTCACCAGAGCTAGTAAGTTCTGTTAGAGATCCATTATCTGGAGCATTTGCTTGCGGTACAGAAAGAACAGACTGTAAAGTGGCCTGAAAATGAAGCAAGGTTTCGGCGAGGTAACCACTGCTGCTTCGATTTTGATTATTAGGGTCCATATTTCTAAAATTCGAATGCACTGTAAACAATAAATAAAAAAATATTACTTACATATATCCAAATAGAGCACTTAGTATACATACGCACTTGTCACTTGTCTTTCACATAAAATAACAACCAGACGTAAAACTGTACTATAATTTAAAATGCTTCTTATGACTTTACACAACAGACGCCAGAACAAAACTAAATTCAAACCAAACTTACTCCGTTACTTACTCTGATCTCGTGCAAGAATGTACCAAATTGGAATAAATTCAGTCTTATTTTACTAAAAAACAGTAAAGTTTTATCATAACAATCAAATGCAGGATTGTTTCGATATAATATTTGATAAAGCATTTACTGCTTTTCAGTCAAATAAACGTATTAAATCTATACTACATCTGATTGAATAAGTAAAATTTGGTCTGATTTTCATAAACTTAAAAAATTTCACATGACTTTTCGACATTTTTTTTACGTTTTAGTAAAAATATAAATTTGACCCAATCATGTATTGGATTTATTCAATTAAAGTTTGATTGATATTAGAAAATAATTCATAAAAAGTTTTGATATTAAATTTTTATTGAATTAATCAAATTAATTTTATTTTTGTACTGATACACAGTATTTCATATTCTAAAAAACAGTAAAATTTTATTGTTTTTTCTATCATTATTTTACAAATATCAACTTAGTTACAATTCGTAAATATTTTATTGATGTAATAAAAATTAGGTTGCTTTTTATCGTAATATACTCAAATTGATCCCAGTTTACTAATATCACAATTTTTTTTTTATTAATCAAGGCTTTATTGATTCAATCGTAGAGGTTAGAGCAATATCAAGTAAATTTTGCTTCATTTTATGAAAAAAAGATAGGGTTTATCCCATAAATACTACTTTTCAGAAAATTATGCCGTTTTCAAAATTAATAAATCATTTGGATTGGTTTTAGAAAATTATTTCTTTCCGTGTAGGGAATATTCCCTTCGTCGGCTGTAAATGCCATATTAAAGGTGCTTTTAATCTTTTCAGTGCTAGAGTGTCCATCAAAAGATGGAGATACTACGGAATTAGAGATGGTTTCATCTATATTAATAAAGTGTTCATTTAGTTCAGTTGCATAAGGTTCCGTATATATTGTATTATGTTTGCTAAGGATTTTTTCTTTATACATTTGTGCGGCTTATTTTTAAATGTTATCTCATTTATTTTCTCCCATATCTTTTTTGGATTATCACAGTATTTCAGCAGCTCTTGTTTGTAGAATCTGACTTTGCAGCTCGAATTGTATTACTTAATTTGTTCCGATAGTATTTTATTAAAGGGTTACTGCTTTAGTTTCCTAGCAATTTTATCTCTTTCCGAATCGAGGTTATTATTCAAATAGTCATCCACCTTTTGATGCTTTGGAATTTCGAATTATGTTTCTTAATATTATTATTATATGAGTGATTGACGACGTTATCAATAATACCAAACAGATTGTCAGTGGCATCTTCTGTTCGTAGGGAATTATAGACCGGAGCCCAATATACGATCGTGATATTTTCTATTATCTTATCAGTAGTATTTGGACTCAGGCCTTTTGAAGATCTTATATTTTGTACAATAGTGATCTGTAATACTCGTAGGATATATAGCCGAACGAAGACTATAACCGGCTGATTTTAAGAAAATATGGTCAATGCAAGGCGATTTCCCTGAGCCCTGTCTTGTTATACGTTTTAGACATTCATTATATCCATAAATTTTTAGAATATTAAGATAGCTTGGAGACCTATAAATACTTGGGATATTTATTATTTGATTACCAGTTAGGAGTATTTTTACTTTCATCAATTTGATAGTTTATGCTACTTGTAAAAAATTTAGATTTAATTTAAACAACTATACCATCATATTTGTTTAAAAACTTTGGTTTGTTAATAATTTAGTATCCATTTATATTACAACAATCAGTTTTACTTAGCCAAGACTCCGTCAGAATAATTATATGTCGAAGTCCAGATTTAAACCATTAATGAGTATAATGAATTCATCAAACTGTTTCGCCAGGCTTCTGATATTCACATGAATGAGCCTAATGGAATTCAAATTTTCTTCAAAAGAACTATGACAATCGGTTTTATCACACAAAACACTCTTTTTAACATTTAAATAATTACTCAGAGTTTCTAAAATTTCACACATTTTATCTGATCAGAAGCTAGACTAAAATAAGCGAACTAAAATTCTTTTATTTATCAATAAGTAAATTTTACAAATCGTGTTGACTCTTTACTAAATAAAAATTTGAATCTGTATCTTTCTTCACATATACCTTATCATTTCTAATCCAGATGTTCCTATAGCCCTTACTCCTCAGCGCAATTTTTGTCTGTCTCAATAATTCAGCTGTAGCTTTGGTTATATGTTCCCCGATAAATATATCTTTTGCAGAAATTCCGGCCCCATCATTTTTTTTCCTTTGCAGTTGTACTCAAGTATAAGTATACACGAATTTATTATTGCATCTCTCGTTGACCTCTTGATGAACCATACGATGATAGGGCCTGGTGTATTATATGCCGGTAACTTTCGCTGTCTATTTACAAAGTCTAAATCGTTTTCGTGGAGCTCTAGGATGCTTTAACTATAGTAGCTGGATTTTCATATTTTTTTCCATGACACCATTAATGGATAATTTTAGTATATTATCAGTTCTTGTTCAAGTTCTTTATTTTTATCGTTTAATAAATTGAAATATTTTTTTAGGTACTCATTTTCATGTACTTCCTTCTGTTGATTTCGAATTAAAGCCATCAAATTTTACGGACGTAAATTGGATAGATTTTCTTAATTCACCGATGTCATCTTTACTTAACAGAGCTATCAAGTTTCCGTAAGTTTTCTATAGTTTTTACCCTTTGCGCGATAATAATTTTCGCAAATAGTACATAAAATGACATCTTTTGGATCATGAAAAACTTTTTTATCCGCCATGGCTTACTTCTCAAGCCTCGTTTTCACTAATACAAATTGTGCCAACTTGTTCGCCAACATTTTGTGAAATTGCTGAAAGCCGACATGTTAGTTTAACTTAACAAGTGTTTCCATTTAAATGCTCGCCAACTTGCTGGATTAACTTCTTACATTCCTTACTTGGGAATCGAATCGCAATCGTTTCCACTTAAATGAAAAAATCCACCCAACAAATTCTTTGAGTTTTTACAGCCTGCATCGAGCAAGTTGCCAACATGTGTCTGAATTTTCATATAGCGTTTCCACTTAAACAGAATGTTGCCAACTTGTCTCAAAACTTGTCGGGTAAGAAACTTTGTATTCGTGGAAACGAGGCTTCACGTTAACATCCGAATGTCACTACTGCAGTAAACTGTGAAGGATTAAATCAAAGCAAACTTGCTAATTATTACGGGACAATGTAATACATCCCTTTCCAATTTGCATAATGCGCTAGGAATTTAAAATGCCAGGAGTGTTATATACCTAAAAATGGTTAACAATGATAATTATAAGAAATAATTATCATTGGGAAAATCATTAAAACATATTTAATTTTCATAAGCTAATCATGTTTAAAATATGGTTAGCTTATCTCTCTGCAAAGCGAAAAATTGCCATCAGCAATTTCGTCACATTCCTTTGCACAAAACCAAAATATTTTCCCATAAGAACGACTTGGGAAAAATAGAAGTTTTAAGTTTCATCCCAAGTCGTTTCATTAGAAAAAAAACAAAAGCCCCACGACAAATCGTACCTTCAGTAAGATTTGTCGTAAATACGATATGTATGTACATACATACAAACATACATATCGGGCGCATAAATGATCAAGTCTTCACCGAAAAAAGCTCTTATGAGCGAATTGTCGCGAGCTGCATACATTGTGATCGCAACAATGTATGCACGATAGCACGACGATGGTTGGATAGTTATGAAAATATCAAATTTCAATTCCAACCATCGTTCGTCGCGATAATTCTGGGCATGTTTAAACATGCCCAGCGGTAAATAATTTTCTCAGGATAGGAATGCTAATTAAGCACTTTCCTATCCTGAGCAACTAGACTTGCGATTAAAAAGATCCAAGTCGAGGACAGTTGATTTTTGAAAGCGCTCGGGATCGCCACGGCAATTTAAAAGTCCAAACAAAAAAAGAAGAAAGGTTTTTTTAAGTGTTTAATATAACAAAAAAAAGGGAAAAAGTAATTGAGTGAAATAAAAGTGAATAAAGAAAAAAAGTGGAAGACACTAGTCTTTTAATCAAATAATCCCGCTGCCATAGTGCAAGAAGAATACGCCGCTGCCTAAAGGTTGGATAAGTCGATTGGGCAGACTGGCAACAGCCGTGAGTATTCTTGGTTACGTATAGAGATAAACGCCCGAAAAATATATATAACAAATTGGCGCAGCCGGTAGGATAGTGGAAGCCTGCTTTCTAAAGTCAAAATAGAAAGGCATAAGAGCTTTAAAATCCGCTATCCTGCGAACCGAAGGGGTCCCATTGACTAAGCCACTTAGGCCAAGTCACCCCCAACACTCGGGTAGATACCATCTCTAGGCGCCTCTGCTCCAGGCGGGCAAGCGTTCACTCCAATTAGTGCACAGGCACCACCGAGGGATACTATCAAACACTCCAAAGAAGGAAGTGGAAAACCATCCAAAACCTCCCAGAAGGACGAGTACAGATCAGCCAGGACACAGCTCTAAAACAGCCTGAAGCTCCAGCCAACCAGACGAACAAACGCTAGCAGTCAACGATCCGGAGTTGAAGAGGAAATCGGAGACGGCTTATAAGCCCCCTTGTCAACTAGATCCAGGGGAAGTTAAGACGGTCCAGGGCCCCCCCAGCTGCAAAAGTAAGCCGAAATCAACCGACAAAGGATTGAGAGGGAACTCGAAGGCGGTTAAAGAAACCCCCCTCTCAATTACAGCAAAGGGACCTAAGCAGGCAAGGAGCCCCCCTTTCACTGAACAGCGCATCATATGCCAGCCGACAATCCTGCTCTACCTCAGCAGGAACCAGAAGCAGCAGCGAGGGAAAACTCTCCATCTTTAGCCGACGCGGGATTAACCCCAGGTGCCAATACACGGCACCCCGGTGAAGGTACATCATCCGCTGCAGGAGAAAAACCTCCACAGTTACCCCCAACAGGACCTAGACTTCGAAGCGGAACCGTTCTGCCAGGTCTGAATAGTCAAGTAAGTTTAGCTAAGTTTTTAAATAAATTATACGAGAGAGCGCGGGAATCGGATAAACTGACGATTACCCATTGTGACGCCTTAGATCACAAATTAAAAACAGAGCGTGAGACCAGACTCGTCAAGTTAAAGACCTTAAAGGAAAAAACAATACAGTTCCGAAAGGAACTGGAACAGTTTTCCGAATCTCGGCGCTCACTCAGTTTAGATCTAGGAAAGAATAAGAGTGTTAGGTTAAGTGACAGTGATAGTGATAGCGACAGTGACGGTGAAGTAGCTGAACCAACTCCCGAAGACCTGCTAATCGATTGGCTCGAAGAATCCTTAACGGAAATCAGCCCAGAAACAAGCCCAGCTAGTCCACCCAAATTTCAATTTCCAGTCAATAGACTACACATAATGGTGGATTACGCTAAAGTAGCTAAGCTCACAGCTCAACTCGTTCCCTTATTTTCGGGTGAAAGTACCCCACAATTGGGACGAGAGTTACAAACCTTCATTGGCTGTTACAAACAAACTATGCAGTGCCTTAATAATGAAGAAAAAGTGGCTTTCATTCAGGTCCTTCCTACAAGACTCAGAGGTGACGCATACCAATTATTCGCTTCAGACGTCCCTGCTTCATTTACTGAAGTAGAGGAACGTTTAAACAGAACGTATCTTCCCCGTGAGACATATCAGGAGCTGGTGAACAAACTAATTACCACCAGACAAAACCCGTTAGAATCTCTTACTGTGTTCATTACAAGATTGAAACAGTTGTTGACGATTTGCAACGAGGCAGCGACACAGAAGTATGGAGCTGAGGCAGTCCCTGCTGTGAAAACACAGCTGATGGATTTCGCCAAAAACGCTCTGAAAAGTGGAGTAACTAACCCACACCTGTGTCAATATTTGCTCACGCAGGGAGAAGGCGATCTAGAGTCACTAATTCAAAAAGCCTTGGACATGGAGAAATTACAGCAAAGTGCTACATTCGTCCAGACTCCTCTGGTACAAGCTCCTCCAATGGCTCCAGTAGATCCAGATTTACGAGTGAGAGCTTACTATAGAGCTCCTTACTATCAAATGCCATCAACACCTATGTTCGCATCACCTCGAGCTCCAAATCCAACCCAGTTTTCACGCAATGTGAATAACCCAGGTTCATCACAGTCACGACAAAGACCGTTTACAAACACTGATGCCAGAAACTCGGATACAGATGCACTGGTCCGTAACATCACGTGTAATTTCTGCCAGCGAAAGGGTCATACATATTCAGATTGCCTTAAGCGCAAAAACACCCCTTTCTGCTCAAACTGCAAAATCTATGGACATGACGTCCGTGATTGCAGAAAAACACAACAAACACAACAGATTGTTCCTCCACGCCTCTCCAACAGACCTACACAGGATCAACACAACGCAAAGAGTCCTCAAGTCTTCAACATAAGACTCAAATGCACCTTTTGTGGTCGCCGAGGACATGCAGACGAAGACTGCCGCCAGAAGAAAAAATGGGAAGCCCGGAGTCAGGGAAACGACATGCAGTCGACCCAAAACTCCCCGGCTCGACTATAAACCCAACTAAAAAATTAAAAGGGTCACCTCAAGCGCCCGAATCCGGTGTCCCTACAGTGAAACTTCCACTGGACATAAGCCTTAACGGCCATACAAAACTAGTAGTGGACACTGGCGCTGAGGTTAGTATTATTAAGAAAAGAGCAATTAAAGACCTCAAGATAATTAATTCCAATGAGGCATGCACTTTACAGACCCCTTTTGGAACCGGAAAGACATTGGGAAATTGCAAGGGCAACTTCAATTTTAAAAATAAAATTCCCTGCAAGTTTCAGGTGGTACAAAACCTGCCAGGTCTTTCCGATGACGGCCTATTAGGAAACGACTTCCTGTCAAACAATTGTAATGTTGAAGGCCCAAATAAAGCACTCAAGTTTCCTTGTACGGAAACAAATCCTGAAGAATTTACTGTGCCCTTGTCATGCAAAACGGACAAGCTGTATTCCAGAAAAGCAGTCGAAGTGAGGTCACTTGCTGAAAAGATGGAACCTAAACATGTAAAGCTATCTACATGCAGTGTCTCCAAGGCATCTCAACAGAGTAATGCTGGCTGCCAGGTTCAACAAGAGCCGACGGAATACGAAAAGAGCTGTCTGGGTGATCAAGAAACCAGCGATATGAGGCAGCATCTGGTTACTTTAGAGGAACCGATATGCATACCTGCTAGGTCACAAATTATCACCACAGTCCCGTTACGAGTGAAGGAAGAAATGCTCTGTTTATCTAAAGAGATAGGCGACGGAGTCTTCCTGGCCAACAGTTTACTCCCTACTGGGAAAGAAACAGTGCTAGTTGCCATACTCAACATTAACAATTTTAAAGTAGTCATCAACAGTTTATTATTACAACTGCTCCCTATACATGACTACGCCGTCATCCCAATAGGAGAAGCCACTGATACACAACACGTTCTCAAGCCGAATAAATCGCAAGCGAGTAACACAAACATCAGTGAGCCTCCCAAGGCAGAACAGAAGTCAAGCAAAACTTCTTTCTCCAGAATACCTAGATATAAGTTACTAACGCGGCCCAAGAGCCCCATACAAGACGCGTGCGAGCTCAGTAAGACCCGCAAAGAGGCAACAATGACTCCACCGTCCAATAGAATAAGTTACAAAAATTGTACATGGCCCAAGAGCCCTATAAAAGATGAGAGCGAGATCCAGAAGCCGATAAACAAGATGCCGAGGACTCCTCCGTCTAGTTTACCTAGATTTAAGATATATACGAGGCCAAAGAGCCCTATAACAGGTGCGTGTGAGCTCAGTAAGACCTATTCTCAGGCAAAGACGACTCCACCACCCAACCAAGTTAGTGTTAAGAAACAACAGTGGCCCAAGAGCCCTACCAGCAGTGCGTGCGAGCTCAGTAAGACCTATTTAAAGGCAAAGTCGACTCCACCACTTAATAAAATTAGTATTAAGAATACAAGGTGCCCCCTGAGCCCGATAAAAGACGCGTGCGAGATCCGTAAGACCTCATTGAAGGCAAAGTTGGCTCCACCGTCAAATAGTATTAAGAGAACCAATTTTTCACGGCCTATTAGCCAAAATACGAATGCGTGCGAGTACTTGGACCAATGTAAAGTACCCCTAAATTACGGTACTCCACCAATAAAAGAGCAGGAAGCACATGCCCTGCCGACTAGTAAAGTAAGTAAAAATAATCACAAAAAAAGGTTACAACAACCTAAAACTAACATAAGCTTTTCGGAAAACACAGCTATCTTACAACACGTAAAATACTTATTTCCGGATCATGAAGATCCCACACATACTCCGCGAGTCAACAGGTTAGACCAAGAGCTCAGCCTAGACCCAAACCTAAATGCGGAAGAAAAAGCTTCGATATCCGAACTCTGCTACGAGTACAATGATATCTTCTTTCTAAAAGGTGATAAGCTCACATACACAAATGCTATCACCCACAATATCCCTTTAATACAAGATCAAGCGCCCATAAACCAAAAGGCCTACAGACTACCAGAGACCCAGAGACAAGTGATCAACGAGCAATTAAGAGCAATGCTAGAAAACGGGATAGTCCAAACTAGCAAAAGCCCTTGGAATTCACCCTTATTAGTTGTCCCCAAAAAGACGGGACCCGATGGTGAAAAAAGGTGGCGCGTCGTTGTCGATTTTCGCAAATTGAATGAAAAGACAATTGGCGACGCATTTCCGCTACCCCGAATCGAGGATATTCTTGACCAACTAGGTCATGCCAGGTACTTTACCACTCTCGATTTGGCCAACGGCTATCATCAAGTCTTAGTCGACAAAAAAGATCGACATAAGACCGCTTTTAGCACTAATTACGGGCACTACGAATTTAAGCGTATGCCATTCGGACTCAAAGGAGCTCCCGCTACATTCCAACGCCTCATGAACTTCGTTCTGACAGGCCTACAAGGCCTCGAATGTTTCGTTTATCTTGACGACATCGTCATTTACGGGAAAAACCTAAATGACCACAATGATAAACTTCGCAAAGTCTTCGACAAATTGAGAGAGAACAACCTCAAACTGCAGCCAGAGAAGTGCCAGTTCTTGAGAAGAGAAGTTGTTTACCTAGGTCACAAATGCTCTAGCGAAGGTGCATTACCAGACCCCAGCAAAACGGCCTGCGTCCAAACATTTCCTGTTCCCAGAACAGTAAGGCAAGTTCAGTCCTTTTTAGGACTCGCCAATTACTACAGGAAGTTCATTCCGGACTTCTCTAAAATCGTTCGTCCAATCACGAATTTACTCCGCAAGGACGTAAAATTCAATTGGACCGAGAAATGCCAAGAAGCATTTCAAAGCATTAAAAATGCTCTAATTTCCCCACCACTTTTAATCTATCCAGATTTCTCTAAACCCTTCAATCTTACAACGGACGCCAGCAACGAAGCATTAGGCGCCGTGCTTTCCCAAGGAGAAGCGGGAAAAGACCAGCCAATCGCCTATGCAAGCCGAACGCTGAACAAAGCCGAGAGAAATTACTCCACTATTGAAAAGGAGTTATTGGCTATAGTCTGGGCCACTAGGAATTTCCGATGCTACCTCCAAGGCAGGAAATTCACGGTCTACACTGACCACAAGCCTCTCAAAGGGGTCTTTAACGTTAAAGACCCGACTTCCCGTTTGGTGAGATTTCACCACAAATTATCAGAATTCGATTATACCATCGAATATAAACCAGGGAAGTATAATACCAATGCGGATGCATTAAGCCGCATTCCACAAGTATTAATCGAAGACAATACAGGCAACACTTTAACGGTACAAGCCCAAGTCCACCACACTATGGACTCAGATGTGAAGGAAAACATTTCCCCAAGTAAAAAGAAAACAAAGAAACCCGCTCATTGCTTCGCCGTGACCAGAGCTCAAAAACAAAGAGCCCAAGAGGCCAATACTAGCTCCAGCGCTGAAACACAGCCTACGGCAGCGGAAGATAAAGAAACTAAACTCCCAGAGGCGGAAATACAACCCCCTGCTACGCTTGAACAAGAAATAAGTCCAGTCAAGGCACCTGAGATAATCACGAGCCCCAAGGAAGTTCAAACAATCCTAAAGGATTACCACGACTCTCCTTTCGGCGGCCATCAGGGTGTCATTAAGACTTATAAAAGAATCAGACGCAAGTATTGGTGGAGACACATGCTTAGCGATATAAAAAAGTACATAAAAAAATGCCCTAAGTGCCAAACAATGAAGGCATCGCCACAATTCAAGATGCCAATGGTAATAACGGACATCGCAGAACAACCTTTCGACAAGGTTTACCTCGATATAGTAGGTCCACTAGAAGAGACCATATCAGGTAATAAATATATCTTAACTTTCCAAGATAATCTCACCAAGTTTGTCGATTGGTATGCCATACCAAATGGAGAAGCAGTAACGGTGGCGCAAATCTTTTTCAATGAGATTGTCACGCGTTATCGCATTCCAAAGAGAATAGTCACCGATCAGGGAACTAATTTCCTGAGTGAGCTATTCAAGAAGGTCTGCAAACTGCTAAAAGTAAAGAAGTTACAAACTTCCGCATACCATCCACAGTCTAATGGAGCACTGGAACGTGCCCATAGACCATTAATCGAATATCTGCGTACAATCGTAGACGAAAATCCCAAAACATGGGATCATTTCCTACGAACCGCTGCATTCGTGTACAATAACAGTGTACACGAGGGTACTAAACTAACCCCGATGGATTGCCTTTACGGCTTCACAGCGGATGTCCCATCTAATTTAAAACGGGACCCTGAGCCCGTATATAACCACGAAAGTTATTACCATATGCTCAAATACAGATTACAAAAATCATATGCTACGGCTCGTAAAAATCTCTTAGCCAGCAAACAACGCTCAAAGGCATATTACGACAAAACAGTCAGGCCTCTCACTTTCCACCTAGGAGACAAAGTCCTCCTCAAAAGTGAAAGCCGCAAACACAAATTGTCTCAAATCTGGGTTGGCCCATATCTGGTAACAAATGTACCCAGTCCAACAAACACTACCATAAAAATAGGCAAACGGCAGGTTGTCGTACACAACAACCGTTTAAAGCCCTATTATGAGTAGCATACTGGTACATATATCTTTAGCAAATAAGTTCCCATCATACAAAATTCTACAATTAAATTAAGTTCTTCTAGTTACACACACAAGATCATCTAGTACGACTAATTGACTAACGAAGCCTATCCTTCATTTTCTACAGAACATGAAGAACATATTGGTGTTAATATGTTGCTTTCATCTGGCAATGGGACAAATACAGACGGAACCCTACACAATAAGTCCCCTGAACAATACAGGAATACTATATGAGGACTTAGGAAAATTACAAGTATACCACAGTACATGGAATATACTAACGGAGATCAACCTAAGGGAACTGGACAACCAAACGCTTATGGCAGAACAGGCGGAGCACTTAGTTCACCGACTATGTTCGAATCGCTCTCAAACCGATGAGCTATGCCTGGTCCAACAAAAACACGTTCATTCACTCTTGGAAAATATCAAGAGAAGAACAAGTGTCATTCGAGAAGTGGTCCCCAAATCAAGATCAACAAGATCTATCTTCGATGGAATAGGTAATGCAATGCACTACCTATTCGGGACCATGGACAGCACTAATGAACAAGAGGTATACAGTCGACTCGAGGAGCTCGAAACAAATACAAAAGCACTAGCCGACCTGGAAAGACAGCAGATCAGTGTAGTCAAAACTACACTACAACAAATTCAAAAGCCACTGACATCTCTGCAGGAAAGACAACGTCAAATAAATCTCCAGGTAAATAGAATGCAAAATATCACTGATGATTTATTAATGAGACAATTAAGGCAGGAGATAATTTCAAGCCTGACCCTACAAATTGTCGAGATTGAGTACAGGCAACAAGCCTTACTCGACATAATAATCTCCAGTAAAAATCACCAGTTGCATCCGCTAGTGGTGTCTCCCAAAAGTTTATTAGAGATATACCACAAGTCCCACGCTACTTGCCCAGATGCACAAAATTGTCTCTCCCTGTTATATCAGACAGCGGAAACAAAGGCTCGTATAGTCCAAGACAAATTAGTTATTAGAATACAACTTCCGATTTTCAATTTACCACGAATGAAGTTGTATAGGATACATAGTTTCCCTATCCATGTTAATAAAAAACAATCATTGGTACCCGAAATACAGTACTCGCACGTAGCGCACCAGGTACAGACACAGGATATTCTATTATTAAAAACACAAGATCTTAAAATCTTCAAAAAGATCACTCAATCTTCCAAAGAGGACACTTACATCGCTAAGCTAGGCATTCCCATAACAAAGGCTACAATGTCCAAAGAATGCGTAGTGAAGCTGCTCTTTAATCCATTAAAGGAAGAGCCACAGTGTCAATTTAGAGCGCAAATACCTCCCAGAGACCTACTTATTAAATTAAGTAAACCAAATTCTTGGATATTCTCGTTGATAGAACCAACAATTGTACACCTTCAGTGTACCCAACAATTCCTAACTTCAAAAATAGAAGGCCAAGGAATAATTACTATCAACCATCCCTGTCAATTACAAGTAGGATCACAAATCCTACATTATGAGGCAGAGAATATCCAGCAATTGAGTCTCAAACAACCCAACTACTTCCCAAATATCGCTCCATTAGAGCAAATGGTAGAAAAATATCTTAATGAAACCAAAGAAAAAATACCGTCGGAAGAAATACAGACAGAACTATATTCAGGAGATGACACTAACAGCATCATCCTAGAAGGTACCCAGTCATTAAAAGAACTGGACAAAAAATTAGAAAAAATAGTTCCTCATATCAGTCACCACCCTACACATGTCCTAGCTGCAACATCAGTATCCTTAACTGGTGTTGTCATCACATGTATGGTACTGTACCTGGTCGCCAAATGGCTAGTCCCATTCATAAAAAATTATCGTTCACGCAAGCCTAAGAAAACCCCAGAGGCGGAGGAACAAAGCAAACAATTCGAAATAATCGAACCTACCCCTCTAAAAAGGACCCGCACCCTACCACCTACTAGGTCAGTGCAAGTGGTATAGTGTCACCACTTCAAACGGTCATAAGCACTATCACTAATAGTAGAGCACCTAGAAAACAAATGTAAGTGGTTTCTATTAACCACAAATAAATCAGTTAATCATAAAAACGAAAGGGGAGAGGACATACGTATATAAGTACTAAAGCATAGATTTAAGGAAAACTAGTGTAATAAAAACATATGTATATCCAAACTAAAAACAAGGACAAAACGAAACCCTCCCCCGCTAGTGTTTAATAAATAATATAAAAATATAAATATTATCATTATTAACCCAGAATAAAAATTAAATAACCACTAACTTTAGATAATAACAAATATACAAGTGTAACAAAAAAAAAAAACATAACATACATATGCATAACACACAAAACAAAAAACAAAGTAGAAAATAGTAAGATAATAAAGCAATAGAATAGAATAGGATTAGATATTTAAAAACAATTTTAGAAAATAAGATAACAAAAATTTTTTTTATTAAAATATAAATAAGAAAATATGTAAAAACGAAAACCTGTGCCAAACCGACCAATAGCCGAACCAATGAAAAAGCCCCAACAACAACTTCCCCTGAGAATTATTCCTCTACAAAGAATAATCCTCTTTTTCGCAGGGGGAAGGATTGTTATATACCTAAAAATGGTTAACAATGATAATTATAAGAAATAATTATCATTGGGAAAATCATTAAAACATATTTAATTTTCATAAGCTAATCATGTTTAAAATATGGTTAGCTTATCTCTCTGCAAAGCGAAAAATTGCCATCAGCAATTTCGTCACATTCCTTTGCACAAAACCAAAATATTTTCCCATAAGAACGACTTGGGAAAAATAGAAGTTTTAAGTTTCATCCCAAGTCGTTTCATTAGAAAAAAAACAAAAGCCCCACGACAAATCGTACCTTCAGTAAGATTTGTCGTAAATACGATATGTATGTACATACATACAAACATACATATCGGGCGCATAAATGATCAAGTCTTCACCGAAAAAAGCTCTTATGAGCGAATTGTCGCGAGCTGCATACATTGTGATCGCAACAATGTATGCACGATAGCACGACGATGGTTGGATATTTATGAAAATATCAAATTTCAATTCCAACCATCGTTCGTCGCGATAATTCTGGGCATGTTTAAACATGCCCAGCGGTAAATAATTTTCTCAGGATAGGAATGCTAATTAAGCACTTTCCTATCCTGAGCAACTAGACTTGCGATTAAAAAGATCCAAGTCGAGGACAGTTGATTTTTGAAAGCGCTCGGGATCGCCACGGCAATTTAAAAGTCCAAACAAAAAAAGAAGAAAGGTTTTTTTTTTTCTAAAACCCACCTTTTGTGATCGGATCGGTTAGTGATACTTGGCAAGAAGAAAGATAAGTTAAGTGTTGAGTATTAAAAAAAAAGAGAAGAAAATAAGTTAAGTGTTTAATATAACAAAAAAAAGGGAAAAAGTAATTGAGTGAAATAAAAGTGAATAAAGAAAAAAAGTGGAAGACACTAGTCTTTTAATCAAATAATCCCGCTGCTATAGTGCAAGAAGAATACGCCGCTGCCTAAAGGTTGGATAAGTCGATTGGGCAGACTGGCAACAGCCGTGAGTATTCTTGGTTACGTATAGAGATAAACGCCCGAAAAATATATATAACAGGAGCTTCCAAGATTCGCGTTAAATCTAATTAATAGGTTTTCAGATTACGAATGAGATCCTTCCAGAAATGTCTTGTTCATGCTTTTTACATGGTGAAGGTCCGTTTTTAATTAAAAGCTCAGAGTATGAAGGACGTGAGAAGGAAAAGGATTTTGCAAAGGAAAAGGAAAGTATTTTCTTTTCGGTAAGCCACTTTTAATGAGGTTGACATTTCGAATAAGTATAAGTTTGGCCTTGATTATTTCAAAAGGATATGAAAATTGTATTAAGTGGTGAAATTTGTGAGGTAATTAACAAGTTCCTTCCCAAACTTACTCAAAAATTTTTTGAAATGAATGATTTTAATGAAATTTTAATTTTTAATTTAGTTTTGTTAATTTTTGAGGGTCTGCTTCTCACAAGTAACTATACATATTCCAGAAAAGGGTGCGAAATTTCCTTTAACTGAGATCAAAATATATTAATAATATGATCAATTTAAAACACCTGAATTAATTTAAATATATAATTCATTAATCGTTATTCATCCTTAACCCTCTAGCGGAACAATTTGTAAACTGCTCGCATTGAAAATTCACTTGATATGACGATAAATATCAAACAAATAGTACGAATCAATCAAACTCAGTGTGTAGGTACATATACGTAAAGGGTTTTCCAATAAGAGGTGTTATTTTGATATTCAAAGAAAAATGCCATTTTTTGAGATAAATGATCGAATCTTTATTTCATTATAAAGAGGAAGGTATCCCGTTAATAATGGAAAATAACATCAGCCAAATGACCACCACGACCACGCCTACAGGACCATATCCTTTTCATGAAATTTTCCATAACCAATCGCAAAGTGGCTGCCCTATGTCTTCGATAGCCTCACGAATTCCATCTTTGAGGTCTTGAATCGATGCTGGGCTGTTGGCGTAGACCGTCTCTTTCACGTGTTAAGCACAAGATTTCGGTGGCCAATTGTGATCACCTCTTCGAGAGATAACACGGTCCGGAAACTTTTCCCGTAAAAGATCAATGGTTTCGTTGCTTGTATGGCACGTAGCGCCGTCTTGTTGAAAATAAACGTTGTCCAGATCAATACCATCCAATTTCGGCCATAAAAAATCATTAATCATCTGTCGATAGCGCAATCCATTCACCGTAACTATTGTTTCAGCCTCATTTTCGAAAAAGTAAGGTCCAATGACCCCGCGGGACCATAAACCGCACCAAACAGTCACACGTTGAGGATAGAGAGGCTTTTCAACAATAACTCTTGGGTTTTCCGAGCCCCAGATCGACAATTTTGCTTGTTGATGAAGCCATCGAGGTGGAAATGGGCCTCATCACTCAAGATGAGTTTTCGATGTAATTCCGGATCATTTTCATGCATTTCAAGGAACCAATCAGCAAAGACTCGACGTTGTTGATGATCGGCCGGCTTGAGTTCTTGTGTTAACTGAACTTTGTAAGCCTTAAGACCCAAATCTTTATGCAAAATACGGTGTAATGACGTTTGTGGAATGCCTAATTCCAAAGAACGACGAGGAATGGACAAACATGGGTTTTTTTTCAACACTTTCGGCTACAGCAGTAATATTCTCGGCTGTTCTTGAGCGACGTGCACGGGTATTCTTCTTCACATCACTAACTTGTCCCGACAGCTCGAATTGTTCTACCAATTTCTGCATTGCGGTCCGACAAGGTGCTTCACGACGACCCAAAAATGTTCGAGTTTTACGAACCGTCTCTGCCACATTTTCACCACTTCTATAGTGAATTTTAATAATTTCAATGCGTTGTTGAATCGTGTATCGTTCCATTTGAAAACCCTTTATATTGATTCACTAGGATAATATGTCATCATATGTAACCACAAATAAATAATTAAGAGGTGCAGTTGTTAGTGTTTAACCTGAAGCCCAGACAAAAGTGGATTTGGGTCGTATGGTCACCCACCCATCAGTGAAAGTTTGATCGTTGAAGTGGTTCTTCGCATATATATCTCGAACGGTTTGACGGACAGTAAAATGATTACTACTGCCAATTTTTTGGATTCTATTTTCTGAAACTCATCAGTACAATAAAAACGTCTAGGACTCATCGTTTCCATCTTAAAACACATAACAAACAGGTGGGTGTCGTATAAAATTCATGTACATAAATGAAGCCGACAGCCCTTCAATATCACGAACGGGTAAATATTAACGGAGGAAATAAAAGCACGACAAAAGAACAACTAACAAGTGTAGAAATATCAACAAATTTTCACTCGTATTAGAATAACATTACTGCTCCTTTATAAATTCTGTTAGATATTTATGCCTGCCTGTACTGTGTTCTCACACCAGAAAACTTGAGCTTAGCACATGCTCTAAGGTTTTCACAGTACATATACGAAAAAAATTTACTTATGGCTTCGTACCCAAAAGGGTGCCAACGGGACCCTATTACTAAGCCTCCGCTATCCGTCCATCTGTCCGTCAGTCCTATCGACTGTCTGTCAGCTGGCTGTATCTCATGAACCGTAATAGGTCGACAGTTGAAATTATCACAGAATGTGTATTTCTATATTGCCGCTATAACAACAGATAACGAAAATAAATTAAAATTAAAAATTAAAGGGGGTCCACCTACTATAAAGTTTTGTTTATGCTCGAACAGCATAGTGTGAAATCTTGTATGATGGTACAGAATCCTTCGTGTGTAAGTCCGACTCGCACTTGGCCGGTTTTATTACTTGTATGACACTACGCATGATTTACCTAATTTAGCCCATTTTTACTGAGTATCGTGTGAAGTAACGCCAGGATCTCACCAGATATGTTCTGCCGCTTATATATATTCAGCTGGGATAAGTAAGGTAGTTTACGATCCGATAAGTTGGTTCTTGGATTCTTGTGACACTAAGCGTTCTTGATGAAGTAGGTTTACCAAGGATCTAGGCTGAAAGCGTAGTTTGGGTCGTACATCACGAACTTCTTTGCTAGTTCGAAAATGAAATAGCGTGTGATTGAATGAGATCTAGGATGTTGCTAATGTGTCTCTTGATGTGGAAATCAATAGCGTGCAGCTTCACGGGGAGACTAGACGGCTCCCAGTGTGTTGATACATTTTACAGCACGACTCAGCATATTTTTATTTTTGGACTTTATTAAAGGCGATGAATTTAGTCGTTAAGTCAACAGTCCCCCCCCCCCCCACCCCTCCCACACTCGAACCCACACCCACACACACACCCACACACTGTCATACTAAGAGATTTGCTACTAGGCAATATTTAATTTTTGGTCTTCAGGTGGAATGACATATGACTTAAATTCTAATTTGATTCCTAGCGTAAACAAACTCACACTGCCGAGTAATGTAAACAAATTGAGCGAATTATGTTTTTGCTTAAATGACAGATTCCCAGTTTTGTTAGTTAAAAAGAAAAAGAACAACAACTGATATTAAACAGTAGGATATGTTTTCTTGGATGAGTAATGGAAGTTATAATTGAAAATTGCTAATCTTATGCAAACTGAAATTACGTTAAATCAAAATTCAAGATGTAAGGCTTTACTTCAAATGAATTACACTGGTATCTACGTTTCCAGAATTTCAATTTCAATCCCAATTATTATGTAAAAACTCAAGATTTTGGTAACTATATGTATCTAACAACAATTAAGTACAGAAATACTATCTGACTCGAATTTCCTTTCAATAACAACAACAAATTATACTAATTTTTAAATTTTTATCAATTTAATCTAATCGCTGAAAATCTAAACGCGATTAGGACTCAATGCATACCTAATTTCCAATTATTATATTGTGTGAAAATGACCTAATGTGATAGTTTTCACACGATAAATAATTGCTTCAAAAGTTCGATTTGATTGAGTTAAGTAAATGCAAAGAAAGTCGAATTGCTGAAATAAAGGAAATAGTTAGTTAAAACTCAGTCGTGTTACGTTCCCGGAAGACGTGCACCACCGGTTGTGTTACTAGTCTTGTTGCCTTCTTATGTTGTGTGTTGATACTGGTGTTGGAATTGTTGATACTGCAAGTTTCTTTCTTTTTAGGTGTTAAAGGAAAAAAAATGAGATCGCTGACATACCGTAAAGATTACTTACCATGGGATCGTGACGGTTCCTAAGCTTTTCTGTGATACGTCCAGTATCTCAGAATGAGCTGCCAAACTACTTAGCACGAACGGATTTCAGAAAGAAGGCTATTTCGAGACCTATCACCAGAAAGTCAAAGATATATCTCGGCTACTAACGCCGTTCCAGCTGTTAAAAATACTGTAAATCAACAAGGATACATCGTGGAGAAAAATTAATAAAACAACGCTGAAATTCGAAATTAGTTTGTTAAATCCTTAGGGAGCGTTTACAATGGCAGAGTAGAGTGGAGTCACCACATTGCATTTTCTCTCCTTTACTCAAGCTTGCACTCTCATATATGTAAGTTCTTCGTGCTACCCACCAGAGTGGATTTCACAGAGTAGCGTCAGATTGGAACAATTCCCAATCTAACGTTGATAGTTTTGAAAGCTTTTCCCATTTGTTTCGAAATACTAGTTTCAAACAGATGTCGCACTGATAAATACAAAATTTAACTAAAGAAAATTAATAAACTATAGCAAAAAACATAATAAATAAATATTTTTTATAAGAAATTAAAAATGTATTTAGTATTTTTATGATACAATTTCAACAAAATAAAGTCAATTAAAAATTAAAATTTCCTTTTGTTCGAATTGGCTTATATATGGAATACAGATGGCAGTCGTTCTTTTCGAAAGTATCCGTAATAAATATAGGAAGAAGAGAGGCATGAACCTGAAAAACTGTTTTTTTTAAGTAACTTCCTTCTTCTACGCAGTGCAGAGGAAAAAAGTTAAATTATAAAAGATTAATAAAGAAGTGGAAAAAAAAACTAAAGGGACCCAAAGAGACGAGAAAAACAATAAAGAAGAAAACGAAGTATAGGATTAGTAGACGAAAAAGGAGCCCTAGAGTTCTGGCGGGGTATTTTTGCGTTGATAGGCAGGACAATGATAAGCAGAACACAGATGAGTATTTTGCTTTTACTGACAAAACAAGTGTGGTATAATTCAAGTAAGGTTCTGAAGTCTTGAACGCGGCTGGCTGGTGAAACAATGTCATTATATCGATAATTTTCTTAAATGTCATTATTCTGCCATGTTTTTTTTTTGTTGTTCTAATTAATAAATTTTCTTGAAATCATTGAGTCGTAACATTATGTTAGCGAAGCATTTCAATAAACAGATGATTTTCTTAGATTCTACAATTTGTGAGATTTACATAGTGCCACGAACAAGGCGACACTCACGTGTACTAAGTTTTATTTGAATTCATAAGAGTGATAACATTTTCTTTTTTTTTGTTGTACTGGTATTCAGATAGGTGGATAGATTCCTTAAAGTACATCTTTCCGTAATATCTTCTTAATACCGAAAATGAGGCAATATTCATACATATGAATATTCTCCTGAATTTAGTTGTGTTGTAAAGTTTTCTTACGACAATAAAGATTCACAGCCTCCTGAACTTTTTATGTGTTGTTGTAACAGTTTCTTAGTCCCTGAAATGTGTTCTAAACCGGTTTCGTGATTTATCCGCCGACACGAAAATCACGTGGCGCCGTAAGATTATATGAGTAGGTGTGAGTTATTTGTTCCTCTTGGAGAACCACCCCGTCTGCTGAGCAAGCCTATACGTAACGTGGGGGTACGTAACAATTGTTCTTCTTAACTTCATACATATGTACATGACCAATACCTGGCATGCATATACGCAATGAACTTAACGTAAATTGAGAAAGTAAATAATTCACAAAGTTACCCTTAATTCCTTATAAAACTTCTTATCTGCTGAGTTTTCGTAATGAATCCACAAAATACTAATACCCTTTTTTCAGATCAAAATTATTAACTTGTAGAAAATGTCTGTTTCTTATGCCTGGTATTGTGTTTATTTCACGGATAAATTTTTAGCAGTAATCGACAGGGACATTTTTTACGGCTGCTTTTGACAATCAAAAGTAACAATAATGTGTGATGAGTTTGATTTTGACGAAGACATATTTCTCATGATTATTCTTCAGCTGATTTTATTGGATGATGAAGGCAATTTGCAGCACCAACTTATTTACGAGAGCGTAAATATTCAGGGCGTTTTGCTCAGGATGTAAACAACAAATTGGGATGATAAATTATCTGACTTTCAAATGCAACACACATCCTGAGAATTGTATTTCCCCACGAGAAAAGCTAGTAGTTGTGTTAGAGTAATATATTAAAATCTATATAAGTAATGATGTGGACAAATGTATATGGTGTCTTTTGTAGGTATTTTGCATGGGGAAAACTTCAGCGTCACATTGCTTCTATTTAGAGAATGAGTAAGCAATATTTCGGGCAAATATTAATTACCCAATCTCAAAATAGTAAGGAAAGTTATATATGTAATTACTAATTAATATCTTTTCCCAAAAATTGTTGAAATGAAGAATTTTTTTAGCAAAAATAATAATAAATATATAATACCAATGCACTGCTATGCTTGTTACCAACCATTAACGCCAAATGTCAAAATTTTAGCGTGGAAAATAGGTATTGAGTGGATGAATCTTAAGCTAAATATATGATTGTCGAAATTACTGCCATCTACTTGTCAAATCCAAACAAACTTTTAGCTGATAAAACACAATACCACTTTCCACAGCGATTTGGCGAAATATTTCACAACTAATTTTCACCGCTGAATTTCCATACAAAATTTATCCGCGAAATGAACATAATACCGGGCTTTACTGATGAAAAACGCTTGTATTATTTTGCTGAGAAAATGCTGCTTCTACTACTGATGTCATGATGAAAAAATTGAAAAAGAGTGGGAAGAATGCTATAGCATATGTTCGCAGTTTGACAACTTTGAAAATAAGAAAGAAGATTTAGCGAATGAACCCCCTTTTTATAGAGAAATTTGTTCCCATTCATACCAATAAAAATGAATTCTTTAATTTTCATACTAAATTTGTTTTGTTGTTCTCAATTGATGTCAAATTATAAATTGCATTTTTTTACTTCTTTCCCATAGAAATCAGTATTAATTTCGAATAATTATGATAAGTTTTCTTAATCTTACCATAACTTATCGTTTCGCAATGTTTATTTTCATTTCAATAAACTCCTTTCAGAATTCATTTTCATTCTTGTCCCTTTTACACCTTTGTGTCTCTTTCGCACTCATTGGTGTAAAGGTAACTTCAAAATATTCGCGATTAAACCGTAATGCGTGAAGAATTTCACGACGCGAACGCGCCCATTCGATTTGTCGTCTCACCTTATCCCAGGGCATGATACAAAAATAACAAAGTATAGCCGATTCGAGAGGAATGGTTTTGTGTTGCTTTGTCATGAGGTGACTAAAGTCATTTCCAGAGAATTTGTTTTGAATTTTTCGTATTTTATTGACTGAAATACGTTTTGAATGTATTAAAATATTTAACCAAACATTAGTTTCCTCGTTTAAATCACTTCGGGAAAAGTAATTATATGTTAGCGGGAAAGCAAAGAAATTTCCAAATAGAAAATTTGTTTCACTGTGATAAGGACGATTGAAATTGAGACGAACAAATTTCTGACAATGGTCGCCAAAGGAGTCAAGCAACCAATTGACAGATTTTCCGGCCATATCTTGTTAATCTTTAGGTCTGTTCGCGTACTCAGTTTTGGGACAATGCATTGCAATGAACTTGCACCAATTTACACATTTTCCATTCCCTTACTTTCTCGTGCACACAAAATTACACGAGTTTTCTATACGTCACATTTTCCCCTCTTGCATGAATTAGTTACTGCAATCAATAGTTCGAAGGAAAATTGACAGCTGTCATAAGAAAAGTGTACTTTGTAACTTTAAAAATTGGTAAATTTTCCAAAAAGTTTTTAAAACATTAAAAATGTCGAATGATGGATGCAGCAAGGTAAATAATGCCGCAGAACTGAGATTCTTTTATTCAAGTTCTTGTTAATTTTTTAGATCCAAATTTTCTTGCTGAACTTGGTAGCCAGGTTCAATCGGGTCAGACGCCTGTTGACCGGGAAATTCCACTCATTTCCGCTGAAGTATTAGATAAAATTATTGAGGGATTTATTTCAACAATATTTCAATTCTTAATTGCAATAGAAAACTAAAACAATCAATAATTCTAAATGACATTTCACTCTTCTTCTTGTTTTTCACGAAGTTGCATGCAAAGCGTTCCTTTACTTTTTCATGCATTTTACGTTCTTCCCCCACCACACGAGTAAGTTTTTACCCGGAAAGTTTTTGCACGAGAAGTACGTTAACAGACCTTTTATATCATGACCGCAGGATAACATGTCAAACGTCGCGAAAGTATGGAGTTTGACATTTTGTTTATATCCGTAATGTCAGCCTCTCACGAAAGAAATATTTCTTAGATTTCGTTTGAAATTCAGCGTTTTGTATCATTTATATCTGTTCATCGTGAGAGTTGTGCATTATTGCAAAGGCTTGTATACCTTTTTACTACTTTTATGTGTATAGTTCGCGAAAGAATTCCCCTTTTTTCCAAATGCCGTGAATACCAGTCAAGGTAGTCAGTATTGCTAATTGCTCACCTAGGTATCCCCGAATCTCTTAAAAAAGGGATTTGCTGTATGCCTTTGCATAGGTATTCCAATTATTTTTTTATGTTTTGTGTTTTCAAACATGAAGTTTCTTTTTTTTATATTTGATATTGTTTGTATGCAATGTGTGGTAGCTTACCTACTACCATACAAAACAAATTGTTGTTGTTGTTTGTTGTGTTATTTCATTAATTAAGTCTATAAATACAATCATAAATTATTTTTTTGTGTTTATTTCAGCTCGTCGTGTGACTCTTGCATCTGTGCAATCTGCAGATGCTGGTGAGCACCTTTGTTTTTATATTTTAATCTAATTTCTCTTTTCTTTGTAGGTTCGTCGAACACCAACACCCCAGCAGGAAAAAGTTTCGTTGAGTCATTGAGGAGTCAACGATATTTTGTATCGTTGACTTATCTTATGACTATTTTTAAGAGAGTGGCACAGTTTTTCAACGTTGAAGTCATCAATCCTTTGTCATATACTTGCCTTAGTTGACAAAACAATGAATATGTAATACATGACGCAACAATGACAACCGGCAAAAGACACAACAGTTTGATAACTAAATAGATGTGTTCTTGTCTTAAAATGAAAAATACACTGTCTTTGGATTTAGTGCTAATTTATGATTTATTGATCTGGTATGCACAATTTACTTATTATTACTGACCACTGTATAGATATAACCGAGTTCGTTTTGACTACTTTATGCAATGATGTACAAAATTCAAGTGCTCGATATGATAAGAGAGAACTAAAACCAATTGAAAAACTAACTGTGATATTTACTGTGATACAATAGGCTAATATAATTTCTACATTTTAGTGTGATGAGTATAAATATTGGTAACAATGCATTTAAATAATTACAGTATCAAGATTTTACGTTTGTACATGTATGAGTGAATGAGTTCCATTGTATGGCTAGTGTGTGATGTTAATGTGTTGATATGGTATGTATAATCGTTTAATCGTTGTTATGTTGTATGATGGTTGAATCACAACCATACTCCGGCCGTTAAGACAGCGTCTTAGCAAACTGGTAGCCTTACCAGCTTAGTAATAGGTCGCCTCATTTCTCCCTTTGAAGTTCTAATTGTAGCTACTCGCACCAACTGATCTTGACCTGGATGTGTCTCCAAGATGCGTCCTAGTGGCCATGTTGATGGTGGAAGGTTGTCTTCGCGTATGAGAACTAGATCTCCAACTTGCAAGTTCTGAACTGCATGTCTCCATTTCGGTCGATGTTGTAAGCTTGTTAAATAATCTGTGTGCCAACGCTTCCAGAAATCTTGAACTATTTTCTGGACAAGACGCCATCGGGACAGGTGGGACATGTTTGAATTTTCCAGTGAAATTTCTGGAAGAGTTGTAGTTGGCTGGCTGATGAGAAAATGTGCTGGAGTAAGCGCGTCAATGCTGCTAACGTCATCAGATATTGGCCCGAGTGGTCGCGAATTTAAGACTCCTTCGATTTCAGCAACTAAAGTTGATAACTCTTCAAAGGTGAGTCGTGAGTCGCCAATTGTTTTTCTCAACAGCCCCTTCACGGATTTTACTCCAGACTCCCAAATACCTCCAAAATGTGGTGCTGCGGGTGGTATAAAGTGCCAGCTGATCTTGTTATTTGATAAATAATCTGCAATTAGAATGTTATGAGTCTTTGATATAACTAATTTATATAATTCGCAAAGCTTTCTATTTGCCCCAACAAAATTTGTAGCGTTGTCGCTATAAATGTTAGAAGGAATGCCTCTTCTTGCAAGAAATCTTTTTAAGCATGAGATAAAAGCTTCGGAAGACAAATCACTTGCAATTTCCAAGTGCAAGGCCTTGGTACTGAGACACACAAACAGAGCTATGTATCCCTTTGTTGATTTGCTCCCTCTTCCGCGATGAAGTAGGAGTGAAATAGGACCAGCGTAATCTACTCCAACGTTCTCGAAGGCCCTTGTGGGGGATACTCGAGAAGAAGGAAGTTGAGCCATTGGTTGTTGTGAAGTTGCTGCTCTACTACGTACGCATTTTAGGCAATGATGTATGAGCCGTTTAATTAGTATTCGGCATGATATAATCCAATATTCTTGTCTTAAAATGCTGAGCAGCAATGTTGTACCAGCGTGAAGGTATTTTTCATGTGTATATTTGGTGAGCACGTCGACGAATATGTGATTCTTGGGCAAAATAACCGGGTGCCTTGCATTATATGAGCAGTTAGCATTTTCTAGTCTTCCGCCTACTCTTAGAATTTGATCGGCGTCAACGAATGGTGTGAGAGGAAGAAGCTTGCTTCGACTGGAGAGCTGTTTCTGGCGTTGTAATTGGCGCAGCTCATCTTCAAAGGACTCTCACTGAGTCCACCGAATGCAGATGTTAAGTGCGGTGTTCAGTTCATCTGTCGTAATCCATGGTGTTGATATTTTATTGTGTTTATTATATTTGCCCAAGCTGTTCTTAAAATATCGAACGCATCTACCAAGAATGCGGACGATAGTTCTTAGAGATGATTTCCTTCTAAATAAGTCGGTACTGGTATCATTGACTGTAAAAGTGTGGTAACTATCTAAGTGAGCAGGTCTTTCTTCCATGTCGACGTCCATTGGGATCTTAGACGTAGCTTCAGCCAAAGATTTGTTTGTCCAGTCCATTCGAAGCCACTGCGGTCCGTTCCACCAGAGGTGTTCCTCCTTGATGTGTTGTGGTAGAATTCCGCGTGAAGCCACATCTGCAGGGTTTTCCTTAGACGGAACATAGTTCCAAAATGACCTGGGTAGAATAGTTAATATCTGTGATGTCCTGTTACCCACATAGCATTTCCATTTTCGTGGGTGTGATGAGAGCCAAGAAAGCACAACCATCGAGTCCGTCCACCCAAAACAGCTGATATCGGGTCTACCGAGGGCATCCTTGATTGATTGAAGAAGCTGTGCAAGGAGTAACGCCCCACAAAGCTCAAGTCGTGGAACCGACAATTGCTTAATTGGAGCTACCTTTGTTTTGGCCGCCAAAATGGTGGTGGTAACCTCACCAGTTCTGGAGGTAGTACGACAATATACCACAGCAGCATACGCAGATTCGGATGCATCCGAGAATCCATGTAATTCGTAGGTTGTAATCCTAGTGCCTATCCAACGAGGAATGCGAAGAGATGTTATGTGCTGAAGATTGTTGCGAATCTCATTCCATTTGCTCTCAATAACTGCAGAAATTGGTTCATCCCACGAATAATTTTTCAGCCAAAGCGTTTGTAAAAGCAATTTGAAGATGACTGTGATAGGAGCCAGGAACCCAAGAGGATCGAAAATTCTACTTGACTACTGACTAGGTGTCCGTTGAGGAGAATTTACATCAAAGGTAAAAACATCTTCCACTGGAATCCATCGGAGACCTAGAACCTTGATCGAGGTTGGATGCTCGTCTATTCGAAGAGAAGAGATACTGCAATCATCTGGTGATAGTTTGTCTAGAAATGTCTGTGAGTTCGTTGCCCATTTTCTGAGTCGAAATCCTCTAAGCTGAAGCAGAGATACTAATTCTTCCTGGAGTTGAAAAGCTTTATCAGCGTTATTTGCTCCCGCCATCAAATCATCTACATAAAAATTGTTCTGCACAGCTTGTTCGGCTTGAAGTATGACTGACGGCACAGGCTCTAAATGACCTAACTGATGATATTCTTTAATAAAGTTACAGTACTCTTCATGCAGAGCTGAATTGTGTTTGAATCTACGTTCAAGAGAGTTGAATCTGCGTATTGCCATCTCCAATGAATCACCGAGGTGTACAGAACCTTCTCTAAATGGTAAGCATACAGTGTAACGTCCAGAATTGCCTTCTACATAGTGGGTTGTAGAGAAGTGACTTTCGCAAGCTTGTTCTTCTACAGTGTATGATGGTTTTTGAATGGGAATTTCTTAAATTTCCCAGAATTTACGTAGAGTGATGTCAATCTCCGTAACATTTGCGTGAAATGCACGTAGTGTTGAAGGCTCTTTACCGAGATTGAGGCACCCAGCGACAATGTAACCGAATATGGTGTTATGAAGAGCTGGGTGATTCTCTGAAGCAATTAACTGTCCTGGTCTCAAAATTTCTATAAAGTGGTCAGCTCCCAACAAGATATCTATCTTGCCAGGTTCATTAAAGTGCGGCTCAGCGACTGGATATTTCTTTAAGTGAATCCAACTCTCAACATTGAACTGAGTGGTTGGTTGGGGTGATGTCAATTTTGGCAGGATATAAGCTTCTACCCTGATTTGTTGAGATTGATCAAAGCGGGATGTCATTGTAAGTCTGAGTTTGCCTCTCGTGAGCTATGATTTCACTGACCCTAATCCTTGTACTGTAATCCTTGCCCTTTTCCGTTTTAGCCCTAGCCGTTGTACGCAATCTTCTGTTATAAAAGATGCCTGTGACCCTGAATCTATTAATATACGGCAGAGTTGGAAGGTTCCCGTCATATCCCTGACATATATTAGTGCGGTTGGTAAAAGGAACAATCTGTTGCGGTGCGTGAACGATGTGAGTGAGTGTATCTCTGTGTTATCAATTGCTTGTGAAGTGGATGCACTGGGTTGACTGTGAATGAATGGAACTGCGCTAGCGTTAAGACTGGCAGTACCAGATGATTGTTCCTGTGTAGTTTCAGTGTTAGACAGGTGTGATGTAAATTGACTATCGGGTTTTGCGTCTTTTTGATGCAAGGATGAATGGTGCGGTTGCTTACAGATGTGACAAGAAAATTTGCATTTGCACCTCTGAGCTTGGTGTCCTGAACTGAGGCAATTGAAGCAGAGCGCCAGTTTTGTGACAAGATTTAGTCTTGTTTGCACATCCAATGCTTTGAAGGTTGGGCATTTTTACAGTGGATGTTGTTGAGAATATTTAGGACATTTCACTGAAATCTCACTATGAAATGTGCGAAGAGTGGGTTTACTTGGATTTGTTCTTTTGAATGATGGCTCAACCGTTTCTAACGCATCACAGCGTTTATTTAAAAAGTCAAAGAATTCTTGCAGTGTTGGAAAATCTTTGCATGAATTGGCTTCAGCCCAAGCCTTACGTGTCTCGGCGTCGATCTTGTTGATAATAAGATAAATTAGCCAAGGATCTCTATTCTTAGCTTCATTCCCTAATGCTGATATGCCTCTTACTATCTCATCAGAAGTATCAGTGATTTTCCGCAACTGAGCTGCTGATGGGTGAGAGATACTAGGTTGATTAATGAACGTTTTAATATAAGAATTCAAGATGTGATGTTTTTTGTCGTATCTGGCAACAAGTTTGGACCAAGCCTCACTATAATTAACTTCTGTCACAGATATATGTTTGATTAAGGAAGCTGCTTCCCCTTTCAACAATCCCTTTAAATATTGTAGCTTGTGCGAATTGGAAAGGCCCTCTCTTTTATCTATTGACGACACAAACAGGTCTTTAAATGAAGGCCAATCCTTATAATCTCCAGAAAAAGGCTGTATATGGATGTGTGGCAACCTTATTTCTAAAGAGGATCTATCTTGAGAGGTGGTCTGGTTTGTTACGGAATCGGGTAAATTACGCTGTTGATCGAAAAATCGCGTCATTGTCGAATTAAGGTCACCAACTGCAGTACCTAGTACATTCTGATCAGCTTTTAGGATATTCAGTTCTCTTAAAAGAATTGGTTTGACTGCGAAATATTTATCTTCGAAATCGGAAAATTCGGATAGAACACTAAGACCGACTAATTTGTCATCAACAGCACAAAATTCGATGAAATGTTTTTCTAACAGCTCTAAACGAGATTCGAGCTCTTCGATTGTTTTTCTTTCGTTAGGTATATTCTCTACAAATGATTTTAATTTTGTTAAGGAACCCTTGATACGACCTCGTTTGCCCTTTAATTCTGGTATTTCCGCCATTTTATTGTATAATTTGCATTAATTGTCTATAATGTAAATTGCACGATTTTCAACCCAATAAATTTTGACCACACTAAAACACAGCTTTATTTATATTTTCAATTTGTAATTCTTAAAATTAAGCTTTCAATTATTCATAAATCTCATTGCATGTAAAATTAGTTGCACTTAAATGTTATCGCAATTACACAAAAAAATGTAGGTACCGTTTTCACTGTGAATTGCACTTCTTATAAAAAAAAATGTTTTCGAATAATCACATTTATATATAGTTTTGTCCGTAAATTGATTGAAAATATTGTTCGAATGTATGTATGTACCTTGAGCTTATTGTTCATGAGCTCTCGTAATTCTGGGCAAAATCGGAGGTTTACTTTATTTTTTTAATTTATTGATTTCCGATCAGTTTTTAGAAGCAATAGGGCAAATAAAATTCAGTTGAATAAAATAAAAAAAGTCTACTTATCTGTGGAAAGTAAAGTTGCGATGATTTGTTAATTATCCAGATATCCAATGCACGTATTCCACTTTTATATTTGTCTATATTATGAATTGGGAATGTTCCCAGGTTTCGGCACCAATTTTAATGTTTGATAACTAAATAGATGTGTTCTTGTCTTAAAATGAAAAATACACTGTCTTTGGATTTAGTGCTAATTTATGATTTATTGATCTGGTATGCACAATTTACTTATTATTACTGACCACTGTATAGATATAACCGAGTTCGTTTTGACTACTTTATGCAATGATGTACAAAATTCAAGTGCTCGATATGATAAGAGAGAACTAAAACCAATTGAAAAACTAACTGTGATATTTACTGTGATACAATAGGCTAATATAATTTCTACATTTTAGTGTGATGAGTATAAATACTGGTAACAATGCATTTAAATAATTACAGTATCAAGATTTTACGTTTGTACATGTATGAGTGAATGATTTCCATTGTATGGCTAGTGTGTGATGTTAATGTGTTGATATGGTATGTATAATCGTTTAATCGTTGTTATGTTGTATGATGGTTGAATCACAATCAACAACGTTGACAAGCTCCCCCATGATACCACAATGACAAAAAATCGATGAAAATGTGTTGACAGAGTCATATGTACATGATGCAGTAGCGACAAGAGGTAATATGACACGGCGCTGACATAATAATGTGTGACACCCCGTTGACATCACATCAGTAAATTTCCCATTGATCTTATAAGTTCTTTATATATCGGAAAATAAACGAAAATACATATTATGTATGTAACCGAAAAAATGTATCTTGTAACGCCCAATTATTATATTTAAATGATGATTCTTTAATGTTTTTTTTTATATGAATTTATCATAGTATTTTATTTCATTTTTATATCTTTCTGACATGACTCAACGTTGACTTTACTACTAACAGCAGTTACAAATTGTTGCCTCAAATTATGACTCATTTCTACAATGTCAACGATATTTCATCGTTGACAAGTCTTTGATTTGTCAACAATACTAACACACTTAAAATATTTCAACTATACATGCTCATTTGGTATATACTGTTGACACATAGAGTAAATGGTCAAAACAATGAAGCATTGCTGACTTCGTAGTCGTTGACCACATTTCCTGCTGGGACAGAACGTGAACTGCAGATAAATTTTTTTCCCGAATAAAATTGCTAACGAATAACTAAGAAGCATAATTATGTATCCAATATTGTACATCAACTTCACTCTTCAGTTCAACATAATGAATAACAGTCGGTACCTACTCAAATTTAATTCCATCTCTCAAAAGTAGCTTTTCTTTTTAATTCAAAACAGAAATTGTATTCCATGTTCGCAGGGCGATCCAAAAATAGCACGAATTCTTTAGGGGAGAAAAGCAATTTTCCTTCGCCTTTGTTCTACCCGTTAATGGAATTCAGAAAATACGCCGATATCTGTGTTACACGTGTTAGGAATATTTGGTAAGTCTGTAGACTAAGTATCTATTTAGTTTGGTAGGCACTATTGCGAATGTGATGTTGAGAAGCGTAGGGATTAGATTGTGCAAGGTTTTGAGTGAGCATACACTTAATCAGTCTGTGCAGTGAGTGAGAGATGAGAAGTCGCGTTCAATTAATCGTGTGAAGTGTGAAAATACATTATTGGGTGAGAGACAAACACATTTTATATTGAATTATATAGTAGATTGAAGGTTAGGCAGGTAGTTCCGCTATTCTAAATTGTAATGAGTAGCCAAGGATAGTTAGGTTATGTGTGTGAGTGATTAGCGAAAGAATCGAGTGCCTGAACTGCGTACGTCGCACCCCACTATCAGCGAGTGCCTGTACTGCGTATGTCGCACCACACTATCACACAACACACTATCGCATCACACCATCAGTGCGTGAGTCGCATAATACCTGCCTGCCCCTGCGTATATCGCACTTCATTTACTATGCGTGTGTCGCAAATACATCTAATCTATGAGTCCGCAGGTAACATCGGTTCGGCGTAAGTCGCCCTCTTCAACCTGTCGGTACACATGAAGGCTCTGTGTCTATTGAGGGAAAACGCTAAGGATGTAACGAATATATGATTGAATGCATGTGTGTGTGTGATTGATGTAGCAAAGATAGAATAGAATGTATCTGGGTGTATGATTAAAATAGGATCGTTTGCTGCATCTCACTGAGTTTTATACTCAAAAGTTGTTTTCCTTTTCCACAGCTCCCGGATAACAGCAGTTATTTAGTAGGTAAGCCACCACATACTTACTTCGGCAAACAAATGTAAGTCAAAGGCATATAAATATATTCAATCCGCTTAAGAATAAAAAAAAACGACCTGTGTTTAGTCATTTTACTTCCCTGTATTGTTTTTCCTTTTTTTCACCCTAATACACGAGTACCTCAAACCTTACCCTTAACAAATTACGTTGACTCAACATTGAAAGGTCGTTGCCAGAACTTTAAATTAGAAAAATTGGCAATCTGAGAGTTGTCAACGCCTGTGATTAATGGAACATGAAAGTCAAGAAAAATAATTGGGGAAACCTTAGCCAATAGTTATGTATTTCAGCAAGTATCCTATTCTCTATACGTACATACACATTCATACACTTAGGATATGTGACAGTATGGGTATCTTATCAATAAAAATACACCCAAGAGAAAATGTTTTTGCCACAAATGTCGTTTTAGACTTTCTAATGGCCATATTAATGGCACATTTTCTACAGGTAAATTACTAACTAAATGAAAATAAATTGTTCTTACTTTTTCTTCCAGTAGCATACGGTCGCCATAACAAAGTATATGTATGTATGCACATATGTACCAAAGTGGGTTCATGCATATTTATGATAGATCGTTTATGAGAGCGTTATTTGCCTTTCGGGTGTTATTAAACAAATTTTTTGACTTTTATTTAAGTTTACCGACAACATGTATAATATTCCGGAAGTCATTATAATGTCGTTCGTACACTAAGAAAAATATTGGGGTAAAATTAAGTTAAATTGATGGTTAGCTCATCTTATATTTATGTCAATTCTCAGCCTATCAAATTTTAGTGTTAAACCTACATTTTTTGAAAAGTTATACAGTAATTAAACAAAACGGTAATTTCAACATATTATTTAGTTTACTTTGAAATTCACATAAAGTGATGTGGAGTAAGTTAAAAAATCCACCCTAAATACATTAAGTGAACCTAATATTTGGTTAATTCAACCAAATTTATTACTTGAATTTTGAATTATTTGAAGGGTTAAATTATCATAACAACTAGTTCAATAGAATAGGTTAGCTTTGTCTTTGTTTAATTCTTATAATAATTTGTTGTGTAATGTCACTGGCTGAAGAAGTCGAAATGAAGACTTGGATTCGGACAGGCCCTCCGTCATCTGAATATCGTTGTCTTGAAGGCACCAGATTTTGACAATCCAATTCAGAGGAAACGACCACTCCCATGTCCTCCCTTTAAATACGCTTCTTCTTATAAAATATATATATATAAAATTTGTCATTCCGTTTGTAATTCGTGAAAATAATAATAGTATAACGAAATGTATTGGACAGTCAAGAATAAAACTAAAAATTATTTTGATTTTTGCATGTCGCTCACAATAACTCGAGAACACGATGAAGGTAGCTGAAATATTATTTATATTTAATACAATTATGTTATTTTAAAGAAAATTTTTTCCTTAAGTTCGAAAATCAGATAAATCGCGTATCTCCTCCAAAGGGTTTTGCATACAAAAATTGTCTTTTTCACTATATGATTTGACATTATTGACTGAGAAAGGATTGACGCAAATAGTTGAAAATTTGTAATTCCATAAAAGTAGCAAATATAATCTCGAGAATGTCTTAAATCGCGCAAGTTCTTCGCAGTGTTACCCCACAAAAATTTCGTTATTCACTATATATTTAACCAGTAATTTAAAATGCTTTGATTTTAAAAATTTTCACGTATGGAAGAATAGTCTTTTTTATATTAAAAAGTTCTTCAGAATAAGAAAAGCTATTATACTGGTTATATACATTTTTACAGTCCAACGAAACCTTCCCGAACAAATGCGAAAAACCAATTTAATGATCTAACTTTCAGACAGGGTGGTTATATGTATATAGGAACAATAATTTAGGATATCAGAACAATTGATCTTAGGCCGATTATAACTTCTTTCATAGTTTTGTTTTTTTGGTAGACTCTCAAGGACTATTTGAAATATCGAAATAATCACGATTTATCAAACTTGTGGTTTTTATAGACATGGTCTATGGATGTAGCGTATTTTAGTATATTTACGTTTAATATTAATGATATTGAGCTGAAAGTATTACTTTCAAATTAACGAAGGCATTATGGAAGGTTATACTTAACAGGTATGGGATTAAAACTTTTAAATTGAGGTATATATCATAAAATATCCTAAAATTGAGCAATATAACCCTTCCATCATGTAATTTTTACCCTATGGATTTGTGTTAGTTTAATTTAGATACAATTTAAAGCTGTAACTAAAACTTGTGTTAAATGAACCCAAACTTGCAAACTTAGTGCAGTATGTTGATTTTACCCTAATTATTTTTCTCAGTGTATGCCTTAATAACTTTGTAATTTTACATACTCAAAATTGTTCATTTTTTTTTATTATACCTGAAGAAATGGACTTTAAGGGTGGTGTCTTTGTCATAATAAATAACGCCTACTTTGTAATTCCTAATTTTTTCATCAGATTGCAGATTTCATCATGTGCTGATTGCGGTAGAAAAATATGTTTAGTTTCTACCATAGTTTAAATAAAAAAAATATTACATCACGGCAAAACTATATAAAACAAGTAAAAAACTAGAATTGGTCTAAGATTACTGCTAGATCAAAGTCCGTAAGAAATTTCGTAGGGTCACTCATCTATGCAATTTTGACTTTTGATTTTTCGCATATAAAGGCTGATTCAGATCAAGATACCTTCTGGTATACCGCGAGATTTCTTGCGGTAAGCTTCGCAAAAAATTGTTCCACTTACACCCTCCCCCCCCCCCCCCCCCGCCATCCATAGAAACCTCAGTTGACGATTTCGCCAATATTCGTGAACCCTGATGGGAATAAATGAGTATAACTTTTGAAGGACCCTATAGATTTTAGTTATTGTTGTCCAATTAAATAGCCAAGAAATACTAGCTGTCGAAAAGTCTATTACTCTGTGTTTTTTAATTACGCATCTTTAAAATATTCCCAAATATTTCCAGAATTTTGATTTTTGTTTTTACATACAAATTTCATAAATACCGTTATTTATTTCAAGAACTTTCTTCAATGTGGGAAAAAGCCGCATGCCAATACCTGTATCAGTTTTAGCGCTGGAGGTATATTGGCATATTCAAGCCAGATCATAAAATTGCATACTAGCAATAATCACAGGTAGGGTCTTTTATAACTGAATCCATAATTTCTTTGGTTATAATCCGCATATTGGTCATTTGAAAACGACATACTACATAGTAACTAACAATATTTTTAGTTACTATTTATTACATACTAGCGTTCAAATCTTAGATAACATACCTTTAATCTAGCTTCTTCTTCTCTTTACACCCAAACAAACTCCTAAAGGACGGTTTTTAGGGGGAGGGGCAAGTTTTTGATAAGCTTACCTCAAGCAATCGCGTGGTATACTGCAAGGTAATCTGAATCATCCTGTACTTGTAGACTCGTTACTAACCATGGCTAGAAGTACTCAACAATAATATAATAGAACCCATCCGTTGAAAGTTATGTCCAAAAAATAAAAGTTGTTTAATCATATTGATTGTATTTTGTGTGGTCACTAATTTCCTTTTGAAAGCATAAAGATCAGTTCTTATGCTACATAAGGAAACCCAGACAAATAGGATAAGTATATCCAACCTTAATTTAAGTTGATTTTATGCCAAAAATTAGTAATGTAATTAAAGCCAACGAAATTAAGTTTTCACTTCCGCTGATAAAAATCGTTACGCATTATCTAGTAATATACAAAAGTTGTTTTTTCCTTATTTCTTCATTTATTAATGACTTTCAGCAATAGCTTTCAGACTTAAGTCTTAATTAAAGTCCGGTGCATGTGATAGCGGTGATAGTAGTAGTAGCGGTATAACGCATCTCATAATACTAAATCAGACATCGCCAACTGGCCGCGGTCAATTTTGTGATCTGTGCATGTTATAAATTACCGGGTACCGCGTGTAAGATTTGTCCTTTAAATGAAGTAAAATGGGCAGTTTAACATGTTCTACATGTTGATCCCTAATTAAGTGTCTGATTATTTTCTGAATCCGATCAATAGTTTAAGAGATAACTGCAAATGTACTGAATAAGTCCTTGTTAAAATGAAATTGATCGTTTTCTGGTGATTAAATGGGCATATTTTGAAGCCGTGATTGTGCAGAACTATTAAATTCTGGAAGTTCGGTTCGTATAGCGAAATGTCGGAAACAGAATACTTATGGAAGTGAAAGAAAGGGAGAAAGGAAGAAATATAGCCGAAATAAGAACTGGGTCGTATGTGATCAAGTGCAAAGCTCGTTTTTTGGCTGTAAAAGCTCTGGATGGAAGTTTTTTGAATCGAATTAATAGTAAACTTATATTCAGCATGACGTGTTGGAACCAAATTCCGCTTGGGATTCCTATCCCGCTCCCCAAAAAGTATCTTAATTAGGTACCCTAAGTACCCTCACATTTATAGAATATATTTTTTTGTAAATTAGAAAATATTTAAGCGGAGCGCCACGGTGTTGAAAATTAATCTGGTAAATTTATTAAATTCTGTAACAAACGCTGAGGTAAAATATTAACAACTACTATTACTTATGCATCCAGCCTCGGTAAATTCTGGTGATCTCAGTTCATGTCAATTTGAACCAAGATCAACAATTAAATCAGTACAGTGAAACAGTGAAATCATAAACTGACATTTATACTTTGTGTTCCTTCGCGGAACGATATCTTAAAAAAAAATATGAATTAAAAATTAAAACACTCACTATAAATGTCCTCGAGTGCCACAGCAATTCCTGGCACTTTATAGGCATTGCCTGTATTCATTTAGGCCTTTGGCCTTTTATCACCTAAAAAAGAAAACAAAATAAATTAATTATAATAGAAACAAAAGTAAAAGTCTCAGATAATTATGATCTGAGACTTTTACATGAAAATTTTACTTACTTAACCGTAGAATCCGCCTCCCACGATACAACGCATTCCTCCTCGAGAGCCTCAGTACCCTCAGTACTTACAATCTGAAAATATAATGATATAAATGTACATTAATAAATGTAAACAAACGGCTACTGCCGTCAACATCCAGTGACATTTGTGTCACCGGCAGCTGGCACGTTGTCTGCTTCTTGCATGGGTTAATGGATACTTGCAATACATCAAGTAAACACAAAATCTCCATGACGACGCGCTGCTGTTTCACAGCTACTATTGTATTCCCGGCTATAAATAGCAAGCTGTTGGGATTAGCA
This sequence comes from Dioctria rufipes, assembly GCA_963924295.1. Classification (NCBI taxonomy): domain Eukaryota; kingdom Metazoa; phylum Arthropoda; class Insecta; order Diptera; family Asilidae; genus Dioctria; species Dioctria rufipes. The sequence goes on from OZ002740.1 coordinate 54,458,329, forward strand.
AATCACTTGCAAATTGAGCGGTCAACAAGACAGATCGGAAGCGATAAACCGGTATTAAGTCTTGACTAACTAATAAGGGAAGAATTGAACCCTACCAAATACTGACTTATAAAAATTATATTTTTCTGCACCCCCAAGCTAAGGTAGAATTGAATCTGACAGAATTTATGAGCAGTGAATGAAGCTCATTCTGTTTTTTACCTTAGTTAGAAATTCTTTCTAATATATTTTCCAGGTTAAAAGTAAAGTGGAGTAGCAGCGGATTTAATTTTGAATTTTTTCTATTGAATTATTATTCGGATTATTATTTGTATTATTTTGTTTGGTTTCATTATTTTTATAATTTTCATTTTTTTTGTTTTTACAAGTAGAGAATAAGCTTTGAATTAATAGGCTAAGGCATATTTTGTGAGTAAATAAAAATATATTTACATTTAAAAAGCACAGTGTTCACCAGTCTTATCCACCACACCGGCACCTCTACTTTTTTTATGTAAAGCCCATATTGGGACTTCACACTTTGAAACTTAGTATTTATAGTCAAAGTAAATTTCGTGCAATCGCGCTAAATGTGTATCTTACATTTAGCCACTCAGTGAAGACAGAGCCTGCGGACGAATATTGAAAATGAATTGATTAATTCACAAGCCATTTTTGACAAAAAAAAAAGAAAACAAAGATCAGAGTTCGAAGTAATTTCAATAATATCAGTAATTGAGAAAGCTGAAATACAAAGCAAGAAAAATTTAACAAGTTTAATAATCGGGCAAGTAAAATATATTGAATTAAATTGCACCTGTATGCAGTCTTGTTGTATTAAGTGAGTTACACAATCAAATATTGAAGCGAGAGATGTTCTAATTATTCATGATGATGAATATTGAAGAATTTTTGACATATGATAAATATAAGGACGAAACCTATGGATGCTATCTGTCGTCAACGGCTTTGGGCAGCCATACCCATATTGTAGGGGTTTCGTAATCCTAATTCGAAAGCCATGTATGCCTCGATTTAGATGTTCAGAACTAAAAATTAAATTAAATTATTATGTTGTCAACCAGAAACTCTTGCAGTCATTTGCTGGTCATACCTTTGTAAATAATTATTCGAAAAAAAAATAACAACAATCGGAATAGCCTCTGAATATCACACAGATAGTAATAATAATAATTCAAAGACAATAAAAGCAAAAGAACGGAAGCATTGAATTGTTATTCTTTTTATTTAGCAAAAGATATAATTACTTACAGGACTCTTGCATTTGGGGTTATCATCCTAATCAGGATCTGGCGCTAACATAGCAACTACAGTCGTCAGCACTGCTCAAGGTTGCGTACTAGCAGGACTTACAGTTCGAATTCATCATTGTCATCATTACCGCTTCAGCTTTATCGACAGCAGTTCGCCTCGTCTAATCTAAGTTAGCCTATTAGCGGTATACTTTGTAAAATATCTCTGCAGAACACAGCTTTAAGAATGTGCAAGTTCAACTGAGTCTATTGCGACCCCGATTATCATAGGCATAGGCTGAACCTGCCGAATCCCAGCACATTCGATGCCCTTAATACCGGAAACTCAATAATCAGGAACATTTCAATCCAATCAAGATCCGAATTCCCATCCAGGTTATCATAGAGACAATCTGAACAGCAACATTAACTTTGTGACAGCTCCTGCTCTTGCAGCAAGTAGACTGGGCTTTCTATAATTTTTAGGCACAGGTGCTGATCTTACCGGCAACATACTCCACGAGCATTGGATCCTCGTAAATAGCTGTATCGTGATTCGTGACGTCGACGACTGACTTAGATTCCTCGAGACAAAGCAACTGGCATTCAAGAAGGCAGTGGTGAAAAGACACAGACACACGCCTGCTAACAATAATTGGCCCACGACGCCAAGGATTAATTCCTCGACCCAAAATCACCAATGACCAAAACCACTATCACAATTGCATCCCACTGCTCTTGGCCTATTGCCTGTGGATTGCTATTGTGAAGTGCGTTGCAGCACGTTTGGTGCTAGGACATTCATTTTCATGGCCGTTAGACTAAAGCCTTTGGTCGTTACAGCTAATATCAAGGGTATGTCACTTTTTATCATGGCTGTTAGAAATCTGGGTTATTTATCTGTGCTCAAAGGTTATAGAGCAATTATCTCAGTTGTTATATGTAACCATTTCAATTATATTGCAAAATATTAGTGTTAAGGGTTTCTAAAGATCCGGATTTATAGTTTTTTCACATTTATGTATTGATAGAACCAATTTTAAGATATCCTTATCACGACATACATAATCCTACCACTAAAAAAGCCAATTGGAAAGCCGAGGCAGGTTTCTAGAGTATATAAAAATGTCGAGGTCCCAATCATAATTATGGCTGATACAAAGCAAAGTAATACTAAATAATATTACGTGATGAGGACTGAGTAAGGTGTGCACTCAAACACACTTAAACCAGATTTACATCATTGCATTCGCTTCGTATATATATATACAGGGTGTTTAAATTTAAGCGTATGATTCTTCACATTGCAGATAGTAGCTGTTGCCGTATGGATCAAATTATTACTCTAAAATTTGTGGTAGGATTTTAAAATGCGACAATTTGTGGGTTAGACGCGAGCCTGAGGAGTTTTTCTTCATATTTTATGAACCACTCTATAACTTCTGCAATGCACATCTTACGATAATGACTTAGTTTTGTTAGACTTACAAAGAGAGGGTCTCTACACGTCATCACCGATTGTGGGAGCTCAAGATGACCAAACGACACCGAAATAATGCATAATGTAAGGGAGCCCCGTAAATGCTCAAATTTGAAAATGTTTGCGGCAGTTATCGCGGTTAAATTGCAACAGAATTTGAACAAAAGTGACAAATTAATTCGGGCAAAATGCCAAACACAGGGGAGGTCTGTAGATTCTTGTTTCTGTAAGTGGCATTTTCTTTCCTGACGAAAAGTGGGTATGCACACATCCGATCTTCCTGAAATTTTGTACAGATAATCTCTTAATAAAAGTGCATCCATAAAAAAAAAACAAAAAATTGGATTAATCGATAAGTTGTAGAAAAATATTTCGAATTGAATTTTGCAGACCGAATTTTGGTCGTCGAAAATTAAATTTCGCAACTTAATCAGAAGGTGTATATGAATGACCTTTTGACATTGTAGTTTTTACCCGATTTTGTTGAGATTGTACGCGAATATCCTACACAGATGGTAGAAAATAAAAGAAACACCCTCACCCCTGGAAAATAGTTTTTTTTTTTATTATAATAATATATACGTAACCCACCACGGGTTACAACTCTGTAACCCTCTGCCGTACGAATCTCGTCGTAGTTTCAAAAAATCATAAAAAATTCACAATTAACTTAGCAAAAAGAATTTTGAAATTCGGTTGCCCGAGAGATAAAGGTGGCAGCTTTACAGTATATGCTGCATTAACGTAAGTTGAAAGTAATTAGCAAACCCCGCAATTTTATTTTCCAAAATAATTTTCCAAGATAATTGCAACGAAAAGAAAGTGGCTTAAATGTTGCAAATATACCCGCAAGCTGGTAATTATCAAAGTTTTCATAAAATTGTTAATTTTAACCCCGGGCTCACCTACATTATGCATTATTTCGGTTTGACTTGGTCATCTGGAGCTCCCACTGGCGTCACTTTCATTTCTAGTCAAGCCCTACTTATACTGTGAATTTGGACGAAATCGGTGATGACGAGCAGGGACCCTCTCCATGTTAGACATATTATCCGGAGTTTTTTCTTCCACGCTGCTCTTTTTCTATCTTATGGCTGCACAAAGTCAAAATTTCGGGTCATTAACTATTTCTTTTTCTAAAGACAGGTTTTCAATATTAGTTTGAGGAAGCCCAAAGTTTGTGCTTTAAAATAACCTACCACATTCTCTAATCAAAATTAAAACCCTTCTTGCTCTTTTCCTTAAGCATACCCAGACTAGCGAAACATTTCAGTAGACTGAATGAGCTTTTTTTAGATTCGGTTTTTATTTTATGTTCTAGTTCAAACCATATAGAAAAAAAAAATATAGGTAAATGAAAAAAAAAAATTGTTTAAATTTCGAAATTTTGACTTTTTTAGCCTTAACATCTAAAAGGAGCGATGGAGGAGAAAAAGGTACCGTTCATAGAAAGCTAACGATAATTTACCTGGAAAATTCCGTCCAGAACTTAAATGGTGTTTTATGCCGTATAAAGCATCAGCTCGAGTCCATATTTACATAGGGCCCAAGGAAGTTAATTATGAATTAATTATGGAGAATTGTAAACTCTTTCTTATTAAATATACCTACATATTATGTTAATAAGGATTTATTTTATGTGCGATATTTGTGGATAACTAAATAAATGAAATTTTTGTATTTAATCTCAATTGCGCTGTTATCATAGATTCATTAAAATGACAGCAACTGCCTAAATACTTAGGCTAATATTTTGTTCTTTCTTCGTTACTGATAAGTGCCAGCTCAAAACATTCGTGACTGAAAATGTTATAAAATTACGAAATACGAGAGTAAAAATCATCTGCCTCAGTTTTCTTTTACAACTCTTTCAAAGTTTTTGGCTCAAATAATTTTTATTTGCCGTCAGTTTTAAATATGTAGACACCAAAATTATATTGAATATAAAACTCTACAGTTGTTCTAGAACTTATATCTCCGTTTTCTTTCCTTTGTTTTTATTTTATCTTTTTCTTTAAGACAGTTCACTCCTTCGAAAATGTTTGTGCTTTGCTGCAACGCCCTGCATCATCTACATCCACTTCTATTCTACATCCATTCCACTTTGTTTGGTGCAATTTCAAATTGTCAGTGAATTCCTTCTGGGAGCTTCTCGTCAGTCTTGCATTGAGATTCTCTGAATTGTATGTAAAAAAGCACAGGATGCTGCTCACGTTTTCTTGAACTGAAAGTGATTTCCTATTATGCTTCAAAATTTTAAAACTCATCCGGCAACTTCTGTTAACTTCGGAAAGTTCTAAGTTATTCAGTTATGAAATTTTCTTAAATTCTACCCATGATGGTTGAAAAGCGACACAGATGTGTGTACGTGATTTTCTTTCATTTATACAAAAGTTTACAAAAATAAGAGTTTTAGAGGAAGAAAAAACTTTCTTCGAACGTATTTTCAATAGAATTTTATATTATTTAAATTTTTTGTTACCAATTATTTTCGTATTTTCATATTTTTATATCTGTTAAATATCTCACATCATATGCAGCCGCGACAACAAGTTAGAGGCTCAAAAGCAGAGGGGTACAAGTACACGGTTAAAACGCTTGGAATATTTTGTAATATTTTTAAGGTTGTGTATATAACCACACCAAATTAAGATTAATTTTTAACACCTATGAAAGATTATAATATTGTTGAAATCTAGGACAATGTTAAAAAATATGGCTGTTATTGTTTACATCACCAATTACATTATAATTATAACCTAATACGTCACTGACTAATATAGAACATATTTTTATTAAAAACATATGACGTATGACGTATGACATACTTTGAATATATTTTAATATAGACAATATTATAATTTATGCAACTTTGGATTAAATTTTTTAAGAATGTGGCAATAATATTTAATTCGTTATAGATTAAAACTTTTATCAATGCTATAATAATTGTAATAGCAAAAATCATATAACTTATAAGTTATATGAATTTTGTGTAATACCTTGTTGAAATCCTGCGTACAAGTAAGCAAAGTAAAGCCCTTACCCTTATCTGCCTTGATGGTAGTTCGGACAGATGATTTTTAACTCCATCTCTTATTACGCTTAGGATGTTTACTCCTCAGTTTTTAAGACTGAGTACTTTTTTTGTTATTTCATCACACAACCCATTCGATTTTGGGTAACAAGTTTCAAGCCTTGGTTTTGACTCATCAACAGGCCCCAAATTGAGTGACGTGAAGAACAAATGAAAAACTAGAACAAAGACGAGATATGAAAAAATCAAAAAACCAAAAAAATTGAGAAAAATAGAAAAACAATTTATATGAGAGGAGATCAATTTGATCTGTTTCAAGAGTCTACAGCAGACAGAAAACAAAGCTTTACCGATGAGTGTAAGGTTTTCTGCTAGCACGAAACGCTTCTTCTTCCTCCTTTCTCTTGTTTCTTTTTTCAGCCCTTTTTTTTAAATATTTTTAATAAAAAAAAAAAAAAAAAATGTTTTGAGGTTTAACACTTTAAACTTGATATCCAACCTAAATTCTGTGTAAAATCTTAATTTTATGTAATTATACTAGAAATAAGCCGATGGCTTAGTAATTTTTTGTTGTGGTTAAAATAATCTGCGGTGATCTTTGGTTTAGTAAAAAGGTAATAATTTAATCCCTCGAAATAATTTATACCCCTTTCCCTGTAAAAAGTGTACTTGTATCCTTCTATGCCTTTGCATTATTTATTTAAAAAAGTACAAAAAAAAATATGATGTTCAAACTTTTAAGTTGTTTTTAAATTCAGAAAAAGAAAGTTAATTCAATATTGAGTGTGTAAAAATCTTAAACTTTTTTAATATTATCTAGAGCGTAGTCAGACTCTAATAGTGAATTGTTTTCTGCGACGTGGTGAAACCACCGCCACCGAATTTGTCATTTTCCGACTCTTTTCATCCCACTACACTAGTAGAGAAGAAACGAGCGCGAGAATAACAGATTCGGTGGCAGTGTTAACACCATGTCGCAGAAAAGAATTTAATATAAAATATTATCAGTTTCACTGACAGATCCCCATTCCATTTCCCCTTCCGGTTCGTTACTATGTCCTGATGGGTTCCCTACTGGATCGCGCTGTTTTTTCTTCTTGCTGCCCAATTCATGTTGAAGGGACTTGAAGAATTAGTGGTGAATTGGAGGTATAATTGGAAGGAGCTCCATTAGATTCCTATATTTAGCTAATTTAATTTTTGTAGCCTTTTCGTACAGTGGAGTCAGTTTAACATGGGTTGCTCTGTCAGGTATTTTTTTTCATGTCAATCCGTTCAAATGACATATCTATTTTGACAGTTTCTTTATAGAATAGTGAGAAAGGTGTAGACTTTTCAAAATGCAACCACTGCACTTTTCGTGTGCCTGATATGTTATCTTTGATATGCAGTGTCATAGGTTGAATTGGTTTAAAGTTTCCTTGCTTCATCCTAACCACCAGTAAGTTTTCTGCTGCATTTCGATACAATGATGTTACGGTATTGCTTCAGATATTCATTACCACAACATCACAAAACAATTTAACACCATTTCATTTGTTGTGACATAATAAATCTGACCTGCATTAATAACTTTACAGAACGTAATTCAGATCAAATGGCACAACAATCGATAGCTGAAATGGTTCAGTGTGAAATATGTACAAAAATGATGTTTAATTCATTTTTCCTTAATTACAAAATTTTGAGTTCAGTCATATGGCAGAGTAGACGTCGTTGTTTCAATGCTGAGTGCTGGATTGGTAAGAAAAAGTTACCATAGATCATAATTCTCTACCGTTCAACAGTGTTGGAACTATGCTCCAGATGTTCTCTGGGCAGACAGAAGGTTTTAACGTTTGTCACTTTAATTCGCGTGACATATTTCTGAAGATGAATGAATTGAGGGAGGTCCTCCATTGTGCTCGACTTCACGCAGTTCTTGTAAGTAAATCGTGGTTGCGTGAAGATATACCATCTTCTTTAATCCCCATTCCTTCATTCGAAGTCCTCAGAAATGATCGTTATGGTAGCATTGGTGGCGATGTGGCGGTGGATGTAAAACAAGATTTTGCGATCAAGATTATAGCTACTTCATCGAATGGTCCTGTTGAATTTTTGTGTGTTGAAGTGAATAAGGGAGCTGATGTTTGTGTATTATGTGTGGTGTATTCTCCGCTTAGTCAGTTCAGCACCGAAAACTTTTCCGAACTTTTCAATACCTTCTCCGATGTCAGTCGACACTACACTAATGTTATCGTCGGAGGGGACTTTAATGTCAACATTCTTGCAAGGAGCTCCCAGGTCGATTTCTCTCCAGCATGCAAACTTTAAATGTTGTTAACTATTGTCCCACGTATTATAACGCCGCGAATCCATCCCTATTGGATTTATTTTTTGTTACTGACCTCTTTAAAGTTCTCTTTTTTAACCAAATATTTTTAAGCATTCTTGACCATGACATTATATTTATTTCGTATGACGTAAAAATTGATCGTCGCCCTGAAAAAACGTTTTTTCAATACAGGGACTTCAACAATGTTGGTTCGAAATCTCTTTTTACTGAAAGCGAATTATTTCCATTGGGTCAAATATATGATTTGGTCGCCATTAATGAACACGTTCGTTTTTTCAACAATTCGATTGCGTATTTATATAACAATCATGAATATCTTTATTTTCGATATCGAAAACTGAGGAACGTTGAAAGTCGTGAATCGTACAAATGTAATACAAATAAAACAAATGTAAAAATCCGAGCAGCTAAACGTGGCGCAATCTGTGCAACGCCGGCGTCTGTGGAAAGAAAAGACCTCAAAGTAATCTTATTCCCCATGAATTAAACTCATATTATTATAGCAACCGACAGTCATCGGATTGTGCTGGAATCACTCCGTCACAATCAGCAATCATAGAAAGCAATGCTGCATTGAATATACGTGAAGACATCGAAGCTTTAGTTTTCGAGGAGTTGGTGGTGGCAATTTTCGCTGTCAAATCGATTGCTTCGGGGTCTGACGACATGTAGCCTAAGTTTCTTCTCTCCATTTCCCCACTTCTTGTTGGTCCCAATTCACATATTATTAATTCATGTATCAAAAATTCCAATTCCCTACAACCTGGAAATTTGCTAATGTCAATCCAATTCCTAAGAAGGCTTTAGCTACGTCACTAGAGGACCTCAGGCCCTTTAGTTTGCTCTATTTTCTTTCCAAGATTTTTGAAAAGTTGTTGTATTGGCAGATTCAGCACTATTTAATGGAAAATGATTTATTGAGTTGCTGGCAGTCTGGATTCTGAACTAGGTATAGTTGTGAAACCCCTCGATTAATATGAGATCTATAACTGGTCTAAGGTAACTAATCTGAAACTTAAACCAAGCAAATCTAAATGCACTACCTTCCCTTCTTTAACAACTAATTTGTCAGCCTTGCCTGCAATAACGTCGAATGGAATCCCAATTCCTTATGAGAACAAAGTTCGTAATTTAGGCGTTATTCTTAACTCAAAGATGATACGCTATGATCACGTTAAAATGAATCTTTCTAAAATTTATACTAATCTAAGGCGCCTGCGGTTGTCGTCTAGCATATTTTGGCCGCAATTGCGCTGCCACTTAATTAAGTCTCTAGTGTTACAGCACTTTACATTTGGTTCTCTTGTTTTCCACGAAAACATGAGTCTTACTGCAGTAGAAAGTTAAATGTCGCTTTTAATGACTGTGTTAGATTCATATTTGTACTAGGCAGATTCGATCATGTATCCCACCTTAATTTCACGCTACTCGGCTGTTCTCTGGACACTTATTTAAAACGGAGCGCTTTATTTTTCTTCTCTCAACGAAACTATCTAAGTAGTATGGGCCGCCCTCTTCGGTCAATCAGGGGTTATAAACTCTCGGTACCACGATTTCGTACTGCTATTTATGAGGGTGCTAACATTGTTCAACTAACTCGTCTGTGGAATCTATTGCCCCATAATATGCACATTCAGGAAACTAGTAACAGATTTTCTTAATTGAATTTTTTTTTCTCGCAGTGACACATTTTTGCATAGATTAACATAGTTTTATTTTTGTTTTGTTTTTGTTTGTTTACTTTTTATGCTTTATTTATTTTTATTTATTTTTTTATTTTGTCTTATGTTGTTTTAGTAGTATCACTTTGTAATCTACCCTTTTAGATATATAGTTTAATTCAAATTTTGATCCTGTATTATCTTGATCAGGTAAATTAATTATCCGTCTGAATTTGTAGTTTTACGTTTAGTTTACGTTTTCTTTTGGCCTTGTAGTAACCCATTTTTCATTAAACGATGCCGATAAAAGATTGTAATCTTGTAGTATCTTAATGAAATAAATTTGAATTTGAATTAATGAAGTGGTAATGACTATGTGTAGTAATTTTTTTTGTAGACTAAGAATTATCTTCTCCATACATAGAATAAACTCGCGGTGCAGCTGAGTTTTCTGTTAGTCATTTCAGGTGAGTAAGCAAGCTAAAAAGCGACAGTGCGTGCGGTATTTAATTAAAACAAAAAGTACATATATGTATAAAAGTAAGAAAAGAACGCAATTACGTAGTTATAGTTTTTTTGACCTTAATTATAGATAAATAAATAAAGTGTTTAATAAATTGTCTGCGAAATTTCTAAAAAGTGCATTTATAATTTCTTGCTGCAGACATCAAGCAGAAGTGGTGCAACATTATTGAGAAAGTTATAGTGAAAGGCTTGAGAACGTTATAGCAGTCGTGAGGAACAAAAAAGTGTGAACATTTCTCTTTAGCCTTTTCTATAATGGCAAAATCTTGGTCGCACTTCCAGAAAAAGTGGCCATATACTAAAAAGTCTGTGATCAACGGATTTAATAGGGTTGTTTTGACTACCTAACACCAGAAATTATTGGTGTTGTTTTTTTTTCTGGCCGCCAGCATTATCGCTAAACGCATCAATGTGGTTGATAATAAGCCGCAGAAGACATGACATGATTTCCTGAGAGTTTCTTGACACTTCATTTTTCGGCCACCTGAAAATGCTTCCTTATCCGTACTCTAGTTTGTGAATTCCGAAATGGTAAGTCCACAATTGTCTCGGGTAATAGACTTTACTACAAGTTAAAAACTAATTTGGTAGTGTCTTTTGAAAATCTGACATTTTATTCACACTCAGCAAAGTATCCAGATATTGTCTATTAGAGTTATTCTTCCTTGAGTACTCTTATATTTGGGGAATGTATTTATTTGAGTTTTAAAAAGTCAACCTGGGATGGATGCAATGTATTTGATGTGCATGCCGACTTCTTTTGTCAGTTTCAATAACACCATCATAAGCAACTGCGTTTAAGCCTTAAAGTGAACAGTAAAGGGGTACAAGTGAACTTATACCTTTTTCCCTCTGAGCAAAAACGCCTACTTGAAAGTTGTTAACATATCGGCTTCTACAAAACAACACAGGATAGGAATTTAGTGCCATCCCTTTGTCACAAACATTTTGGGCATATCCAGTTTGCATTTATGCACTTATCTCAATTTTTGACAAAATGTTACTTGTAACGGCAACAAAGTAACGGAAAATGTGTATGACTTGTAATGTAATGTTATGTTAAGAGTAGGGGCGACTAGGCCTCCAGGACCTTGCGGACACCGCGACCATAGTTGATCTATTGTGCCTTTCCGTATAGTGATTAGGCAAAATCGAGTCTTTTAACGAGCTCGATTATTGCTTTCGGAGTTAGATTGCAGACATTATCTGGAGAGATAAGTTCTCTTCCAGTGATTTGCATCCTTAGACCTGCAAGTGCTGGGCACTCGCATATAACGTGCATCGAGGTTTCATCTTCCTCTTCGCACAGTCGACACAGTTCACTGTCGCATTTGCCTATCTTCTTCAGGAAGTGTCGGAAGGGGCCATGACCAGTGACTGCGTTAGCAAATAGTCTGAGCGACTGTCTGCTAAGTCCAATAAGTTGACGCGACAGGAAATGAGAAGGATTGAAGAATTTCTTCGCCTGCGTCATACCGGGCGCGCTACGCCAAAGGAGATCCAGTTGCCTGTTTTCCCACTTAAGCAGTTCCCCCCTAAGGTAGGCCAAATGTCGGATAGGGACCAATATACGGACAACAGCTAACCTATTTTTATTTCTCAAAGTTGGTTGACATTCCTTTTCACTAGTTATTTCTCCATCATTACAAAAGTTATCTGACGTAGTTGCAATTACATGCCTGTTTCGATCTTGCAATTCTGTCAGAATTTCTTTATAAGGAGCTAAAGGTCATCAGCGTACAAAAGACATTTGCTCCCATATATTCTGTGGAAACTTCAACTGTATGTGTCATTTTTATAAGTGTTGAAGTGCCGTTTGTATTTCTTTTAATGTAGGTTCAGTGTTAATTTGCTTCAGTGTTGGTTTCTGCAACATTTAACTCTGAATTGATTATTACAAATGCCGCAGACAAACTTATCAGGAAATGCCCTTTTAAGAAAGCTTCATATTTTCAGTTAATTGGTTTATTATAATTTGACGAAAATATTTTTTGAAATTGTCCCAGAAAAAACTTTCATTGTTAATTAATTTAAAACGCGAAAATAGTTTCTGGGACAATAATTATATATGCTCATGCAATTTAGCAATTTAGTTTATATCTATTATAATTTGTTTTAGCCCGAAAGGATTCAAACGTGGAAATATAGATAGCGGATAAAATATTGAAAAAAGAATCAAAACATAATATAAGTTAATCGTATATGTTATGCTCTATAAGTTGAATAATAATTTCATTTTTCTAGAGATCCGAATAATTCATGGAATCTAATCTAATGGAAACAGTAAGAATTTCCAAAGTATGGTAAATTTTATATTGCTTTTAGGAGAAATAAACATTTTTCGTGTATTTTAGGGGGAGGCACAACTGCCAAAGTTTTATTTAAGTATTTTTTTAGTTTTAAAGCTCAGAAAGTTGTGTTCTCTATCTTTTGAATCTCAATATAAAATATTTTCATAGAAGTTTATAGATTTTTCATTGTTTTCTTTAATTTATAAACAGCCGAAATGCCTCGCCGTTGTATTGTTCCGGGATGCAAATCGAATTACGATAGTTGCATTAACACGGTTTCAGCTTTTAATTTTCCGCGTGAAGAAAATATTCGTAAATTGTGGTTAAGAGCCATACCGCGTAGCAACTGGGAACCCAGTAAATATTCTATAGTTTGTATAATTCATTTCCGCGAAAGTGATATTATTCGAAATGCTGTCGGTGGTCCATTAAAATATCCAAGGTTTGTATCGAACACCGTTCCTTCAATTTTCCCAAATTGTCCATCTTATCTATCAAAGCCAACGCAGACAATATCGCGAACAGACTCTAAAGTAAGATTAGAAAAAGCCATTACAAGAACTGAGGATCTTAAAAATAAACTTTTAATTGCCGATCAAATAAACAATTTTCAACATTTTGTTGACAATCTTGAAGGAAAATTAAACTTAGACGGATGGTTTCTTATAAAACATTAAAAAAAAAATATTTTTTTTTAGTCGATGATCAAAACGAGGCAAAAATTTGTGATTTTAAAATTAGGATTTCGGTATGTAGTAACTTGTTTGTTCGCGTTGTGGTAAGAGATAACGAGCTCAGTAGCAAAAGCCTCGAATGGATATTACCTGCTAATAAAAAATTAACTCTTTGCTCGCAATTTGTTAGCATTTTAAATCGATACAAAAGTGATCAAATCATAAATTTGGCACATCGGGAATTTTATATAGAAGAAGCTCTGCATAATCTCGAGAAAGCAGGTAGCTTTAATGATGATTTCGAGCACGATGTCAAACTTGAGACAATAATTAATCAGGTAAAGTTACTTATCGCGAAGCGCATACGATACGAATCTTCTGTAATTGTAATGGCATTTGTTATCTATTCGCACTCTGCCGCTGTGTATGAATTACTTCGAAAATTTATTTTCCTTCCATCGAAAAGGTATTTGCAATATCTTTCTTCTTTTTTTTTCAAATTACTCCGGATTATAAAAATGACGCCAACGACGGGCGTTATTTGGAACATGCTGTTGAATCCTTAACGGAAAAAGATGAGATTTATATTGAGCCTAACCTACAATATAAATCTAATAATATAACTGGCCTAGCAACCAACAATACAACGGAGGCGGCAAGAACCGTAGAGTCGTTCATGATCAAATCAGTGTTTGGCTCTTTTAAAGAAATAGTTCGGCTAATACCGGTGTTAAATCCTAGTGGTAGAACATTACATTCCATTACAATAGACGCGATTCGATTTGTTCAAAGCTTAGGTTTCCAAATAATTGTTTTAATAACGGACAATAATAGAACAAACCAGAGCATGTTCAAAATACTCCAGCCTGATAGTTCAAATTCTTTTGCCAATCCAGATTACTCGCAGAAACGTATTTTCTTGCAATTCGATCCTGTACATTTGTTTAAAAATTTCCGAAAGAATTGGATTAATTTAGAGCCAAAAACTATCGTTTTTACAGATTTTGAGTCTGGCGAAATTAAAGAAGCATCACTTAACAATATTTCCGATATATATTATAGCGAGCAAAATTTGACCGTAAAAAGAGCATTTAAATTAAACATTAAGACAATAGAAACCAATAATCTGGATAAGCAAAAAGTTTCATTAGTTTACAATGTCTTTCATGATTCCACCATCGAGACTTTAGAATCGGACGGTTATTGTGAGACAGCAGAGTTGTGTAGAATTATTCGGAAGTGGTGGAATATTGTCAACGTTAAAAATAAGACGAAGGGATTCGAAAAAGGAAATGCTGATAGTAAACCAATATGTAATATAGCTGATTCTCAACTCGAATTTTTACATAAATTTATTGCCTGGCTTCATACTTGGAATCGGGCAGAAAATAATTTCGCTACTTTTTCTTCCGACACGTACCAAGCTGCTGTTCTCACAACTTCGACCCTAATAGATATCGCAAAGTACTGTTTATCTGAACTTAACGTTAAATACATTTTACTAGGAAAGTTTCAAATGGATGATTTGGAAAGCCGTTTTAGATTACATCGATCCTTAGCCGGTTGTCGATACAAAATATCGTATACAGATTTGATTGAGTCAGAGAAGAAAATTAGGTTACATAATGTGTTTTTGCACAATAGGCAAGATTTTAAACAACTTGTCCCAGACGAAGGGGAAAATAGTTTACGTGAACAAGTTGATATTACCATTTACAGTCCAATTTTTTACTCATCATACTTAGCTGACGCTGAGGTTGATGACTCTGCTAATTTGTATGCTTGCGGCTATGCTTCATATGCCGTCGGAAGATTTCTGAGGTGCAACTTATGCCAATCCTTGATCATTGATAATAAAGGCCTCCCCGTAGACAATGAGTATTTTGAAACTATGCAACGCGGTGGTTTATGCATACCTACGGAAATAGTTAAAATTATATTTTTCCATATGTGCTCAATATTTCAGTTCATTTGTTCTGAAGAAAAATACTCCACAGCTTTTTTTAACGGGAAAAAACAGAAAGGGATTTTATGTGCCTTAGTTTTCCAATGTCTCCTGTCATCTGAAAATTTCCATGTGGACATTGATCATGTCTGTACCTGCGGCTTTCCAAGCTTTGAACTATATTCAAAAATTTGTTCACCTTTATCAAATATTCTTTTAAACAATTATGTCAAATCTTTTCATGATAAGCCATCGTATAATAAGCGGAAGCTGCAAAATTTTACATAAGCCATCTGTTAAAATCATTCTGAGCTTTAAAATTGTATAGCTGTGATATTTTTCCCTGAAAATTGTTATTTTATTTATACTGAAATAAGTATTTTTTAATTCATAATTTATTATTTTATTTATCACACGCTTTATTTTTATTACTAAGGATTGTTGTCGAAAGCTATTTATTTTAGTTTGAGTTTTAAAATTGTATAGCAGTGATATTTTTCCATGAAGATTGTTATTTTATTTGTACTGAAATAAGTATTTTTTAATTCATAATTTATTATTTTATTTATCACAAATTAGCAAGAATTGCTGTCGAAAGCTATTCATTTATGTTTTTAAAAAATTGATTATTTTACAAAGACTTGTCATTGCATGAAAACTTTTATTTGTTATTTTAGATGGAGAATTATGGTTTATAGGCCTCCTGGGGAACCTACCATATAAAAAAAAAGGTAACGGACTACAAGGGACACCTCTTGGGTAGTCTGGAAGATCCCTTATTGCAATTATTTAGACAGAAAAAAAAATTTTGGTTATTTCTGATTTCTTCCTACTTCCAGCAGCGTCTACCAATGGTTAATCATTCTGCTGATAGGTTACAGGATATTGAAAGCTATAGGACGAAAAAATGTATATAACGTGTACGCCAACCCAACTACGCACGACGGCTTAAGTAACTTTGAAACAGACTACAATGCGACACGACGATTTACAAGCGTGACACATCTCACTTATTCAACGGACAACAGTGGACAAGAATCACAGCATCACATCAACTATGATTTCGAACGTACCCGCCGAAAGCGGATTACAAAAATCGCAAGATATTATTGCTGATCTGGAGAGACATCACATAAAAAAATCGACTGATATTCATAGACACTGCGAACTAAAATATTAATCAATTTAAACCAGTTAGACAATGAACTTGCAGCCATTTCTAGTTGGTGATTTTTCATTATTTTAACTTTGATTTTGTTTGTAAGTATACGTGTATGCGTATGCGAAAATCAAAATAACTTTTAATATTATGTATGCGTGGGTGTCCAATCCATTTTGCTCTAACATCATTATTTCGAGGTGTTTCAACCAGAATGACGAACTTAGTATACCCTTTATAAAAAAAGAACAGAAAATGCCAAATCAATAAACAAATAAAATATTTGAAAAATTTTAATTAGGTTATACGTTTTCGTATCTCAAATTTTACTTTGTATAAGAATTTATTAATTATGCGAATCTCTGTATGTATTAACATATGAAAAACTAAATCGATTTAAAGGAAATCAAGGAGGGGATATTTCCGAAGCCCTCTTTTATGTAAACTATGGGAATGATTTCTTGTAGAAATCAAACAATGCAGTTTTTTAGTATTTAGGAATATATGTATGTACATCGAGAACAATAAAATCAAAATATATTTTTCGCTCTTACATTAATTAAAATATGATTAAAATTGTGATGGTCTTTTGTTTTTAAATATTTTTTTATAGGTCCCTTCATATAATTTAATTAAGCTTTTTTTTCTATCTTTCTTCCTCCTCATCAAAATCTATTTTCTCTTTCCCGTAGTAAGCAGGAATAGTACATAAATTTTTATTCTTTCCCTCTACAATTATTATTATTAATATTACTGATGTTCATTTTTATTAATAATATACCAGTCATTCCGCATCAGCTTAACCCTTGTGTGCACACGAGAAAAATCTTCGCAATGGGCACACCCATGGTACCTGGGTACCTGATACATTTTCTTTGGAAAAGTTATTATTATTGCGTTCACATAATTTTTTTTTCATATCTATTGATTTTAAACTTGTTTCTTGCTAATAATAAACAGGTATATGTGTTTATAATCCAAAAAGGCAAATATATTGTTAATTGTTTCTGTCTTTTATGGAGGACAGATAAAGGATGAGTAGGATTCTATGACCTGTAAGAAAGGATATGCACCGCGTGGTTGACAATATTCTCTGAGTCACTGTATTTCGTGTCTTTTTCATTCTGAGGAATGGGCTACGAACAGCCGCAAAACCGCAGTCGTCATATTCAGATAATAAAATGCCGTGAATGTGTTTTTGTTGTGTTAGTCTGGCGTAATACGTGAAAAAGTTTAAATTTTACCTGGAAATTTCCTTCTACAGTACATCATAATTGTGGAAATTCCTATTTACTCTTTTACCTCTTCCATATAAAACTGATTTTCATACCTACTGCATGAAGAACACTCATTTGAAAGAGCCCTTTAGAACAGCTAGCTAACCTCTTATTTACTATGCCTCCCACCTCAAGCAGGGAATATACTATATATAGTGTAATACTGGACTACGCACAACATAATATTTTCAGAGTTCGACGTATAAGAATCTAGGAAATTTAATTGTGAATAAATCTTTGAATTGTTGTTTTAATTTTCGGTAAGTATTTTTGTTTTTAACTTATGGAGTTGTCTTAGCGCACAAAATAAAATTCTAATTATTTTTCACAGTGCAAAATGGATATTTCAAAGGCTACATTCAATGCAATGTCGTACGAAGAACAGCAAGAGTACATTAGAAATGCCTTGAAAGATGCTAAAGAAGACGAAGTTGGAGAAACTTCAACGGCTTTTCGTGAACTTGATAGTGATGAGACAAGTGATGAAGACTGGCTTCCTCCCTCGACCATGATCCGAGATCGCAATCCTGAAGAATCAGATATTGACGATGTATACTCAAATGATGTACGAATTGAATGCAGTGAGGAAACCGATGAAGATGATGAAATATATACTGAATCCGGAGAGGAAGCTGCAGATGACGTTGCCAATTTTTTGTATGGTAAAGATAAAACTAGATGGAAGTGCAGTCCTCCCCAAAATGTCAGAATTCCGAGGCATAATATCCTCCGTCATAGACATGGTCCAGCCCGATCAAATCAAACATTATCAATACGTGATACTTTCAAGTGTTTTCTTGACAGTAACATGTGTGATATAATTATTCGGGAAACAAATCGCAAAGCCAGATCTGTCCATGCTGCTCAAAATGTTGGAAATCCTGAAAATCAAAAATCTTGGAAAGAATTGACGGTAGAAGAATTTGACGCGTACTTGGGAGTATTAATTACGGCTGGAGTTCATCATTCGAACAGTGAACACACAAGGGAGCTGTGGAAGTCCGATGCGTATCCAATCTACAGAGCAGCCATGGGTATAAATCGGTTCAAAGCTATTTCCAGATTTATTCGCTTCGACAATCCGTACTCGAGGCCAGAACGAATAAAGGACGATAAAGCAGCCGCAATTTCGGATTTATTTATAATGTTGAACGCCAATTTGGCTTCTCAATACGTACCCACTGACTGCATAACAATTGATGAACAGTTGTTTCCATTCCGGGGTCGCACTAAGTTTACACAATATATGCCGTCCAAACCTTCAAAATATGGCATAAAAATTTGGTGGGCTTGTGATGCCAAAAACTCATTTCCATTGCAAGGCCAAATCTATACAGGAAAGACGGGTGTGACACGTGAAATGAATCAAGGAGAACGTGTGGTGAGAGATTTGTGTTTGCGGTACAAGGGTACTGGTCGAAACATTGTTACTGACAATTTCTTCACATCTCTCCCACTCGCACGTTTTCTAATGGCATGGGATTTATCTTTAGTGGGTACACTGAAGAAAAACAAAAGTTATATTCCACCGCAGATGCTGCCATCTAAAACACGTGAAGTACATTCCACCATTTTTGGATTTAATGACAACATAACTATATGTTCCTACGTTCCAAAAAAAAAACAAAGCGGTCGTTATGTTGTCCACGCTGCACCGCACTGATGAAGTATCAGGTGTACTCAAAAAACCTGAAGTCATAGCATACTACAATAGGACGAAAGGTGGAGTGGATACAATGGACAAGATGCTGGCCGCTTATTCTACTAAACGAAGAACCCTGCGGTGGCCATTAGCTTTCTTCTACAATATGCTGGATGTTGCAGCGCTGGCTGCATACATTGTCTTTATGGAAAATAATCCAGGATGTAACAAACCAACTGATTCCCGCCGATCTTTTTTGAAAGATTTGGGGAAGCAACTGGCATTGCCGGCTATCAACATGCGCTCAGAGACACCAAATGTGTATCGAAATTTCAGCACGAGAAATGGGATCGAGAGTGTTCTGGGTCATCCTATAAACATCCCAATTTCGACAACAACAGGAGCGGTAATTCCTGCACGGGATGCTTCAGGCCGTCTGGCAGTAGTTGGCAACTGCCATGTATGCATGTCGTCACTAAAAAAGAGGTATCGCAAATCGCGAAAGTCTTGCATAATATGCAACCGTCCAATTTGCAACGTCCATGCAGTAACATTGAGTAAATGTAGCGGATGCAACTGAAAAGTAATTTTTGCCAAATATTTTAGTAAAATTATCAATAGACTAATAGATATTTTATAATTACAGATCTATCACCACCAAGTCAATCGAGTCCCAAATTAATCTTAGATTCATAATTATGTGCGATATATCAATAAATACAATATTTACAAAATAATTTCATTTTGTTTTTAGTAAATCTTGCCCTAGTTATGTACAATTTTCGCTCAACACGTGCTATTTGATACCAAATATTTATAAAGGTACCCGGGTACCATGGGTGTGCCTTTGAGGAGAAAATTTATTACTAGCAATTTTCGTCCACCTGACTTTACATTTTTAGTAGGAAAACGGGTTAATTGTCTTAGAATTACATGATTTAGGATTAACTAGAAGATCAACTTAGAAAAATTATTTTTTCATAATGAATTCGCAGAAGAAAGTTCAAATAGTTACCCGGGTACCTGGGTGTGCCCACAAGGGTTAAAGAGTTTTATTAATTATGGCATGTGTGATGTCCATTGAGTCTTCCCCGATGCCGTTTACAGTTATTCCATTACCTAAGTTAACAGCTATGCAAAAAAAAAACATTTATTAATTTTTTTTTTTGTGGCCATGTGAAAATCATACCATTTCGAACACCCTGTGCATCTAAATGTGCCGAATGATTCTGAAGGTGATTGAGAATTTGCTCCAGGTTGAGCAGTCACCAGTGCGCCAGTATATCGAAAGTGCGGATTTTTAAGATCCAATGTATTACTCGATGAAATGTTAGTCCCTTCAATATGGAGATCAATAGTAACATCATAACTATGACGGCGATTTGCTACTAACAATACACGTCCATTTAACATTTGCTCCTGTTTAATGAAGATCGGGGTTTGCAGAAGACATCGCACCATGTTAGGGAGGTGACGTAGGCGCTGTTGATAGCCAAACCTGCTGGGTTGATCCGCAAAATTCAACATCAAAACAAAATGGTAAACCATAACATATGACAGTTTGTAATGCATGAAATTCTAAAGGTATATCTGGAAGTAATAAGGTAGAACAATTTAGTTACGTATGTACGTAGTTATTTTATCACAGATATCGAATTAGAATACACAAATAAAAATATGCTATGTCATGTAAATCGCTTTCATTATCCCTAAGAAAATCACACATATATCGCACTGATTTCGCCATGCATATGCTCATATCGAAAGTATCGACTATTGGCTGTCTAAAGTACTCCTTGTGTAAGACGATTCGTCGATAAACGGTGCTATGTGAAAGTCTCCATGTGTTGGAAACTTTTTCCCACTTGGTTTCAACCATTTGCCTGCATGTAAATACGTTTCCAACATTTGTTCATTAAATAGCATATATCCCATAGGCTCTGATTATGATATCCACCTTTTATGGTAAATCAATTTCTGTTATTTTACCTGGTATCACGACGATTGTATTTTGAACGTTATTTGCGCTAACCAACTGT